>JAXCGZ010008071.1:52500-59727 GCA_037179515.1 Halocaridina rubra
TTAACATTAACTACCCCCTCGCTTAACGAATTCCAATTATCAATTACTCTTACTCTAAAAAAAGTACTTCCTTGCATCCTGCAAAGAAGTTTTCTTTACAAGCTTCAAACTGTGACCTCTAGTTCTAGTGCTAGCCATAAAAAACTATCAATGCTTATTCACTCTGTCATAACCATGAAGGAATTTAAAAACCGTCACCATATCCCCCCTCATTCTTATAGCTTCGAATGATGGTAGGTCTAATTTCCTCAGCCTCTCATCATAACTGAGATTGAGTATCTCTGGCACCAGTTTTGTGGCATGTCTGAAGTTTTTCCAGCTTAGCTACATGTTTTTTCAAGTGTGGATTCCAAAAGGGGGCTGCATATTCAAGATTTGGCCTCACATAGGTTACATAAATATTTCTGAACATTTCCTTGTCCATGTGCATGAAGGCTACCCTTACAGCACAACGTGTGTGTGTGTGTGTGTGTGGTTTGGCTCGTCCACCCACTTTATAATTTGGATTGTAATCATGATGGTATATATATATATATATATATATATATATATATATATATATATATATATATATATATATATATATATATATATATATATATATATATATATATATATATATAGTTAGCAAAGTATGTACTTATTTTTTGAAATATTTTGATAATGATATTAACTGTAAGACTCATTAAATGCACCCTATCTCCAAAATTTGCCTAATTGCCAAAGAGGAGTACACACACACAGTATAACTTTATATGATGACACTGCGATATTACAGAACTGGGTCCGCATGTATTTAAATTTTGAAATCTGCAGATAGTTATATTAATTGTAGCCTCCCTGAATGAACCTCATCTCCAAAATTTGGCCAATTACCAAGTAGGAGTACGTATGGTATAGCTCTAACTGATGAAATTGTAATATTGCAGAATTGGGTCGAATAACTTTTAAGTTCTAGGAATTGTTAGTAATGAGGGCATCATTTTGACGGTACGAAGCTTAGGTATATACATTAAAGTATCTTCATTAATATTTAGGATTATTAAGTACTGTACTTGGTTTATATAGTAAGGAATATGAGACCTAGAAGTAATCGTTATCTCGTATAGATAACAAGAATTGCAAATATTGATGATAATTCCAAAAGTTATTGAGAAGTACTCTGATAATCCATCTCTATTAAAAAAAAAAAGATGTGTATTAGAGGTAAGGTGGATCATTTGGAAGTTTTTATGGTATTACCCGCTTATTAGATTGTATAGATACCGATTTGGCTTTTGGACACTGACAGTATCCACTTTTGAAAGCGATCTAGAATTACTAAATTAGGTATAATTAAAAAGATTCATATATTATAATGGTGGTGGCATTCTGTTCTGAAAGTTATCCAACATTAACACGTTATCTGTTTGTATATAAAACGATAATTGAATAAGGTTGTAGCAATAATGCTGAAAATTGTCATGAAGAACCACAATATCATTATAAAGACTGCAAGTATTAAATTTTTCTATAGTGATGGTATACATTTCTAAAAGTCATATACTATTACGTCATAATATGTCTGATAGATAACAAGACTTAAATATTATAATGATGATAATATGTTTTGAGAGTTATCTAGAATTACTAGGTCTCTGTTTAGGTAATAATAATTGCATATTCAGATAATGCTTTTGTCTTATTCTGGACAGTGTATGAAATCATTATTGTCCCTTACGCATAACCACCATGCTGACATTTAAGTATTCGGGTACTTGAGGTTTATTCATTAGCCCTTTAGTGTGATTTTGGTGCTTAGCTAAAGTCAATCACTAGGTTACGGAGTCTTAGAATTAAAAATTCTGCCAAAATAATGGTGTTACGAAGCCCAGGGGACTTATTCCTAGTAGTATTGAGCATTATCGCGCCCTGTTTACATCACTATATTATATCATTGGTAAATATGCATCATTGGGGGGTTCCTTTCTTTTTTAAGGCCATCTTTATTCAGAAATACTATAGTTGTGTATCACATGTAGGACTTTATATTTATTAATGGTTTTGTAATATCCTCTGGCGTGTCACCTCAAGTTTATTTAGAAGATTTACTTTAAATATATTATATACTGTATTTGTGTCTTCTCTTTTAGATTTAATTGACTTTTATATATCCCTCTATAGCTGTTCACTGAACTAGTTTTTATTTTCCAAATACCTTCTACCGCAACTCTGTTAGGTACACTGATTGACAGTACTCCGGTTGTACCCAAAGACAGTGTCTGAATTTCAATGCCTTCCTTTTTTCAATTTTTGAGAGTAAGTCCTAAATTCACGGAGGGGACAAACTTCGGTCGAAACATCAGGCATTCTGGCCACGGGTCCGCCTTATCCATCTGTCCTATAAACAAAGACGATGGGATTTCTATTCATTTTTTATTTATTAGTTTATTTTCTTACATGCAGGTGATTGGGCTGTTTGCTTATGTTGAAGAGGCAAGGAACACTATTATTATTATTATTATTATTATTATTATTATTATTATTATTATTATTATTGTTATTATTATTATTATTATTATTATTATTATTATTATTATTATTATTATTATTATTATTATTTGCCAACAAGTTTCAGAAATTAATATCCAAGTTAAACTGCTTTACTGTGAACTGCATTAAAGGTAGAGTTTTCGGACAGGCCTATGTAGGTTAACTTGTGCCTGAGCTCATAATCCATTTGGTGTCACATTTTCTTTTCCTTGAACCATTCTTGTACTGAATATGCCCGCTAAGTCAGCAGGGGTTAGGAGACATCAATTGTGTGAAAATTTTCGATATGATAGTGATTACAATATTTTTATCCATGCCGATGTTGGCCTTTAATTCATACTGGTGCAAGTAATTGATCTGCTGAGTTGTGGGATGTTAGCGACATTTCACTTTAAAAAATAGCCTTTTAAAAAGGAGTCTTTAATTCTTATGGTTACAAGGATTGTCGTAAAACCCTTAATTCGGAGTAATGTAATTGTGTGAGTGATATATATATATATATATATATATATATATATATATATATATATATATAATATATATATATATATATATATAGAGAGAGAGAGAGAGAGAGAGAGAGAGAGAGAGAGAGAGTTAATTTAACCACTGAATTATACCGTACTTAAATCTGAGGTTCTTAAATGAAGTTTTCAACTTATAAGTATGTAAGAATCGTCAGATTGACCCCCTCCAAAAAAAAAAGAAGAAAAAAATAAGAAACTATAGAGTTAATATCTCAGTATATCTGTGCCCTTTGCAATCCCTGGCGAACCACAAATCCTACTTCCCACGACGAGAAGAACAATAATATGTTTTCATCTGGGACGTGGCAGTCTGAATTTATTAACCAGAATACAAGAGCTTTTGTGGCTTCATGGTTTAAAGGTTGGTTCACCATGCCAAAAGCCGTGAGCTTGAGACTTTCGGCCTTGTACTGTGAAGAAATAATGATATTATTACTTCGTCATGTTGAATATTTGATATGGGCAACAGCCTTTTCCGAGCAGTTCGAGTCGGCCTCGTTCCATGAAAAAAAACTTAAATTTCTCATTTAGACTTTTTTGGAATGTAGAAGGGTTCAGCAGTGGCGTCTGTCATTTCCCAGTCTTTGCAAAATCAGTAAGTGTAATGAGTACATCAGAGCAAATTTCAGGCCAATAGTGGAACCATGTGCAATATGAATTTGATATAGTACGCTAACAAATGTTTATCATGATGCTCTTTAGTCATATTAGGAATTAGGAATATGGACTCTAGTCTTCTGAGCAGGTATAATGGATACATCAAAGAATTGGTCGCTATAAGTGAAACTCGTGGCATAATAAGCTCTAGCATTTGAACAGGCATGCATATGTGTATCTTGATGGCGAAATAGTTAGTCTCGGCTGCTATCCCTTTCAAGCCGTACTGCATAATGAGTACGTAATTAGAAATGACAGGCTTTTGGTAGAGTAAAGTACATGCTGAGTTCAGACATCAGAACAGTTATGTATTTTCTTGTTCTGCAACTCAGCACATTATAAATATATGTTATCAGCCACTTATTGCGACACAGAACATTTGAGGTAAAATCTTTATAATATGTTCTAAGACGAGACCAAAATAAATGTATTCATAAAATGAAAATAAAAAATATCTCAATTATATATTGTGTCGTAACCGAGGCTCTCTTTTTATCTTTTCTTTCAAAATGTCAGAGAAAAGAATCAGAATTGTAGGACTGCTTTCCCAGGAAATGCGTGAACAAGCTTTGTTTATATTTTTCCTCTCTGTCCTCTAAGTCTATAAGGCGCTTCTAGACGTTAGGAAGATATTAACTTTTTTTTTTTTTTTTTTTTTTTTTTTTTTTTCTTTGTCTTCTCATGCTCTCGGATGCCAATTAAGATGCTTTTTTTCCAGAAAAAATTTTCCTTTATAAAATTTTACTTTGTTTATTTTTTAATTTTCCTTTTTTTGTTGTTTAATATCCATCATTATTCTTCAGTCTGTCGCATACCGTAATGATGTTTACTGAAGAAATTTTTAGACTATTAATAGAGATTTTCTTTCCCTTGTCCTCTAGTCTATTGCGTGTCGTAAGGTATTGTCTCCAGAGATTTTAAGATGGTTAACTTATTCTCCTTAATTTATTATTATTATTTTACTCTCATCCTCCTCTTTACTTTTTCTTTGCCTTTTTTTTCTCAGGCAATAGAAGATTTGCTTGAAGAATACTTTTATTTTGATCATAGTCTGTTTGTTTGATTTCCTCATGATAAGGGTTTGTGAGTTCTGTACTTTTAATTAACTTCAAACAATCTCTCTCTCATTAGCTGCTTTCAGTTTCGTTATTTTGCTCTCTCTCTCTCTCTCTCTCTCTCTCTCTCTCTCTCTCTCTCTCTCTCTCTCTCTCTCTCTCTCTCTCTCTCTCTCTCTCTCTCTCTCTCTCTCTCATTAGCTGCTTTCAGTTTCGTTATTTTGCTCTCTCTCTCTCTCTCTCTCTCTCTCTCTCTCTCTCTCTCTCTCTCTCTCTCTCTCTCTCTCTCTCTCTCTCATTAGCTGCTTTCAGTTTCGTTATTTTGCTCTCTCTCTCTCTCTCTCTCTCTCTCTCTCTCTCTCTCTCTCTCTCTCATTAGCTGCTTTCAGTTTCGTTATTTTGCTCTCTCTCTCTCTCTCTCTCTCTCTCTCTCTCTCTCTCTCTCTCTCTCTCTCTCTCTCTCTCTCTCTCTCTCTCTCTCTCTCTCTCTGTCTGTCTCCTGCCTTATGTCAACTTCCTAAACCAGCTCTCGAGCCACTTGAAAAGTTCCAGAATCGAGTCATGAGATTTATCTTGGGATGTTCTCTCTCTACCCGTATTGTGAGTATGCAGTTGGAGCTCAACTTACCCCCTCTTGTGGAGAGGATTTATGCCAATGTGTCCTATTTTACTGTTAAGTGTCTTCACTACCCCTTTCTTGCTCCGTACTTCTCTGCTGTCATGAGGACGTCCCTTGATCCAGACGCACCCAGGCTCCCACTTCGAGCAGGAGGTCATAACCTTATCAGGGTGGTGAGTGACATTCTCCGTGGCCTTGACATCGACCTGCCAGTGCAGGCGGCTGTCCCAGATTTACCACCCTGGCGTGTCCCCCTCCCCGCTGTCACATATACACCGACCTCGAAGGATGTCTATCCCCCCTTGCAGAGACAGTTAGCTCTGGAGACTATCGCTGATGTATCCACGTCTGTCCCTGCAGCACACCACGTCTATGTTGATGGTTCTGTGCAAGCAGATGGGAGGGCGGCATGTGCTGTGTTTTCCCCCACCATGGAGCCGCCTGTGCCGGCTGATTCATGGATTGGCCGTAGACTACCCACCTCGTCGAGCTCCACCTACTGTGAACTGAATGCCATCTTGGATGCCGTGACTCTCCTTGTTCGATGACGAGTGAATGGGGTAATAACTTGTGACTCCCAATCGGCCCTACAAGCCCTATCCTCGCCAAGACCTATCTGTGGCCGTGCTGTGGGAGATATACTATGTCGCCTCGCAGCCGCTCGGGATGCTTCTCTTGTTGTGTCATTTGTGTGGACTCCATCCCACATTGGGCTGACTGGCAACGACACAGCGGATCGTCTTGCCAAGGCGGCCTGTATGCTGGATGGGCATGCTGTGGACGCTGAGCCCTCCCTCCGATGCCTACGTAACATCATCTACTCAGCTGGGTTTGCCATGACGGTCCAGCGCAGGGACACGGAGAGGGCCAACAGTGTGTCCATACAGCACCATGATCACTTCCTTCACAGTCGCTACAAGTATCGCAGACGCGGGTTAATGGTGCGGAAAAACAATGTAGTTAGTGCTCGGCTCAGAATGGGGTATCGGCCTTTATGGCAGGTCTCCCAGACTCTAGATATGCCACAGTACACCTCCTGTACATTATGCGACCGAACTAATGCTAACACTCTTGACCACTATTGTCTTCAGTGCCCCACAGTGAGAGATGTTTTACCACGAGGTCAGAACTTAATACAGATCGGCTCATTTTTACTTAATGATGACAACCTTGATGTTATTCTTGCTCGTTTTGCTCACTTTGGTGGCCATTAATTATATTGAATTATACATATATTTTCTGGTATGTTGCTATATAATTCTGTTTGTGCATTCTGCGTTTCTCTGAGCTTTACTTTTGCATATAATGTACTCTGTGCTGCCATTCTGTGAGTTGTATGTTAGTATGCAGCAATGTTTTATCAATATGTACACCTCCCTGTAAACCATGTTCAATTCTTGGTTTTATATCCATTTGAAGCATTATTTGTATGAACTCATGTAATGTCTGACGCCTTGGCGCAATAAATTAATAAAATAAAATAAAAATAATCTCTCTCTCTCTCTCTCTCTCTCTCTCTCTCTCTCTCTCTCTCTCTCTCTCTCTCTCTCTCTCTCTCTCTCTCTCTCTCTCTCTCTCTCTCACATTAGCTGCTTTCAGATTCGTTATTTTGCTCTCTCTCTCATTAGCTGCTTTCAGATTCGTTATTTGCTCTCTCTCTCTCTCATTAGCTGCTTTCAGATTCGTTATTTTGCTCTCTCTCTCTCTCTCTCTCTCTCTCTCTCTCTCTCTCTCTCTCTCTCTCTCATTAGCTGCTTTCAGATTCGTTATTTTGCTCTCTCTCTCCCTGCCCCTCCTTCCCTCCCCCCCTCATTACTCAACAGTCCCTTATATTTTT
>JAXCGZ010008072.1:0-7500 GCA_037179515.1 Halocaridina rubra
ACCTCACTCGCGGCTTCATTTTAGCATTTAATTTAATATGAACATAGTGGCATTCAGTTAGAATGCGTTCATTCCTAAGTATAGCAGATATAAGCTATAAGGTTGGGTTCCTTTTAACCTTCTGTGGTGTAGTGGTAGCGCCTTGACTTAGTAATCATAAGTCCTAGGTTCGAGTCCCGGTCGGGGTAAAAAATGATTCATGTTTTCACATATGTAATGTGCTTATTTGATAATTTCATGGCCCGAATGAGACTGGGATTTGAATTAAATGCTAAAATGAAGCCGCGAGTGAGGTTGGGGAATCTGTAATATGAACATAGTGGCATTCAGATAGAATGCGTTCATTCCTAAGTATAGCAGATATAAGCTATAAGGTTGGGTTCCTTTTAACCTTCTGTGGTGTAGTGGTAGCGCCTTGACTTAGTAATCATAAGTCCTAGGTTCGAGTCCCGGTCGGGGTAAAAAATGATTCATGTTTTCACATATGTAATGTGCTTATTTGATAATTTCATGGCCCGAATGAGACTGGGATTTGAATTAAATGCTAAAATGAAGCCGCGAGTGAGGTTGGGGAATCTGTAATATGAACATAGTGGCATTCAGATAGAATGCGTTCATTCCTAAGTATAGCAGATATAAGCTATAAGGTTGGGTTCCTTTTAACCTTCTGTGGTGTAGTGGTAGCGCCTTGACTTAGTAATCATAAGTCCTAGGTTCGAGTCCCGGTCGGGGTAAAAAATGATTCATGTTTTCACATATGTAATGTGCTTATTTGATAATTTCATGGCCCGAATGAGACTGGGATTTGAATTAAATGCTAAAATGAAGCCGCGAGTGAGGTTGGGGAATCTGTAATATGAACATAGTGGCATTCAGATAGAATGCGTTCATTCCTAAGTATAGCAGATATAAGCTATAAGGTTGGGTTCCTTTTAACCTTCTGTGGTGTAGTGGTAGCGCCTTGACTTAGTAATCATAAGTCCTAGGTTCGAGTCCCGGTCGGGGTAAAAAATGATTCATGTTTTCACATATGTAATGTGCTTATTTGATAATTTCATGGCCCGAATGAGATTGGGATTTGAATTAAATGCTAAAATGAAGCCGCGAGTGAGGTTGGGGAATCTGTAATATGAACATAGTGGCATTCAGTTAGAATGCGTTCATTCCTAAGTATAGCAGATATAAGCTATAAGGTTGGGTTCCTTTTAACCTTCTGTGGTGTAGTGGTAGCGCCTTGACTTAGTAATCATAAGTCCTAGGTTCGAGTCCCGGTCGGGGTAAAAAAAATGATTCATGTTTTCACATATGTAATGTGCTTATTTGATAATATATATATATATATATATATATATATATATATATATATATATATATATATATATATATATATATATATATATATATATATTAACCAATTAAGCACATTACATTGGTGAAAACATGAATTATTTTTTACCCCGAATGGGACTCGAACCTAGGATTTATAATTGCTAAGTCAAGGCGCTACCAACTACACACCACAGAAGGATAAAAGGAATCCAACCTTATAGCTTATATCTGATATACTTAGGAATGAAGTTACGGGTGAGGTTGGGGAATTTGTAATATGAACATGAGGGCATTCAGATAGAATGAGTTCATTCCTAAGTATAGCAGATATAAGCTATAAGGTTGGATTCCTTTTAACCTTCTGTGGTGTGTAGTTGGTAGCGCCTTGACTTAGTAATTATAAGTCCTAGGTTCGAGTCCCGGTCGGGGTAAAAAATGATTCATATATATATATATATATATATATATATATATATATATATATATATATATATATATATATATATATAAACACACACAGACACGTAGACACACGCACACGCACATACACACACACACATTCACACATTCTTAAATTACTACTTGTGTTTTGAGTGCCTAAGTGCTTAGTGGAAACCTTTACCATAATTTCCATAAATCTGAAATCCTGCAGAGTATTGTGAGTACAAAACTTATATTTGTTGTATGACGAGACTGTCCAAAATATTAAAGGAAAAAAATTGAGAACATTTTCGTGAGGGGAGAGAGAAGCTGCCGTCCAGTTCTGCCTTGAAAGAAATTTAGAAGAGTTGCCAGAGGTGAAGCTATCACATCACATTACCTAATTTTTTGTGTAAACTGGGGAAAGCTCTTAAGCCGTTTACCTGATCCTGTGGTTCTATTTACTGTTAAAATCAGTATCCTTCCCATTTATATTAACTTGTTAGTTAGTTTGATACACGAAATAATTGAATAATTAAAAAAAAAATACCAAATATCCACCTGTCAACAGTACTGAGTTAAGTTGCCAAGTAGTACAGCTGTCTTATTTTCTTCATTTTTTTGCTTTTCTTTTAGCTTTCTCTTTTACTATTTTTTTATTTTGTATATATATTGAGTTAAATGTAAAGTCTAATCCTGTGATAACATATCTTGGTTAGCAAGTGAGTTTATCAGTTAGGAAGAATATATAGCAGAAACAGGTGGGAGCCACCTCAGACACAAATTCGAATATTCCTTCAGGTTTTGACTTTTGTTTTTCTTTTTCTTTTTATCCTTAAATTACCATGGTCAAGTTTTTAAGTTAAGATGTGTGTTACCAGAAAAGAGATAAACTGAGTCACTTAATAGCACTTATATGAAGATATAAAAATTCTGTGTGAAGCTTAATTAAATTTTTTTTTCTTCTATATTCTGTGAGAGGGAGAACATAAAAATGACGCCATCTCTGTCCCAAACCTCTCCCATCCATGGGTCGGTAGGAGGGGTAGCCATTAGGGGACTTAAACAGAAAATCAAGAATTTAAAGGCAATGGTTATAAGCCTTGATGAAAAAATTCGAAATATGGATGGAGAAATGAAAGAGAATGAAACACTCAGAGAGCAAATAAGATCTTTGGAGGAAGCAAATAAAGCACAAGTGCAGGAGAGAAAGGAACTGGAAAAAAGAATAAAGAAGCTGGAAGGGGAAAAGAGTCAACTAGAATCTAGAATTTCTAAACAAGAAGATAAAAACAAACAGCTGAATGACAACCTAAAGGAATTAGATGTTAGTTCACTGCTCTCTTCTGAGAGAGACGAGATTGCTGCTTGGAATGTCCAGATTAAGGAAAACATTGAACAGTTCAGAAAAGAGTTCCAGGAGCTGAATATTGAAAATGATGCCATGAAAACTTCCTTTGCTGATGCACTAAAGGGGACTGTGGCAGTAAAAGAGGCTGTAAAGGTGGTGGCACTGGAAAACATACAAACAGTTGACTATAAAGAGACAGTAATTGAAAAAATGAAAGACGTTGTGATGGAAAGGGCAAACCCACTCATCAGACAGGCACTTGATAAGGAGAAGACAGTGGTAATCTAAGGCATAAGTGAATCCCAGGAGCCAACATGGCAGGGAAGACTTGAAGAAAATAAAGCTAGCGTTGTAGACCTGATAAGAAAGCTTGGAGTAGTTTCTGGTCCTGAGGATATTGTAAACATACACCAACTAGGTAAATATTCGAGGGAAGGAAAGCCGAGACCAACAAAAGTAACCTTTGAGAGAGGGGAAACATGTAGGGAAATATTGTTGAGAAAAAAAGTCTAAAAGACCTTCAAGAATTCAAAGAAGTGTTCATTAGACGATACAGAACACAGGAAGAGATGGGAAAGATCAAAAACTTGTTGCAAGAGGCAAGAAGGTTAAATGATGAAAGAAATGAAGAAGAGAAGAAAACTTTTCGTTACAGAGTTCTTCCAGACAAAGGGGAGATAAAGAAGATAATGACAGAAGATCAGGGGATGGGGCATCATTAAGATTGTTATACACAAATGCTGATGGATTAGCTGGTAAGGCAGTAGAATTAAAAGATAGGATTCACAACAGTAAGGCAGATATAGTAGCAATTACAGAGACTAAGTTGAGTGAGGACATAAACAGTGTCACAGTTTTTCCTAAGGGCTTCAGAATACTAAGGGTTGAAAGATCTGAGAGGACTGATTGAGGGATAGCACTGCTCATAAGTGAAAGGATTCAAGTTGAAGAAATAAACTTGGCTATAGAAAGTGAGTTCAAGGAATTTCTTATTGCTCGCATAAATACTGGGTCAGAGAGCATTAAAATAACTGTTGTATACAACCCACCAAGGAACCAAAATAGGCTTGAAGTTTATGAGGAAAGTCATATAGGTACTATTGAAGTCATAAACTCAGTTGTTAACATGGCACGGGAAAAAAAATGTAGGATTTTGATTATGGGAGACTTTAATCATAAAGAGATAGATTGGATAAATCTTGACCCACACAGTGGTGAGGACTCATTCGGGGCAAGATTCCTAGATTGCGTACAAGGGAATTTCCTACACCAACATGTAATGGAACCAACAAGGGCCAGGGGTGGGGATGAGCCATCACTACTTGATCTAGTGTTCACAGATAATGTGTTGGATATTGAAAAATTTGAGTATGAACCACCAATTGGAAAGAGTGACCACTGTGTGTTGTTGATGGAGTATATCATTGAAGATATTCTGCCTGAGAGTAGAGGCACTGAGGACATGAGGAGGAACTATCCGAAAGGAGATTACATCAAAATGAATGAGCTTTTTGCAGTTATTGACTGGAGAACCTTATTTTACAACAAATCTGTACAAGAAATGTATGACATCTTTTGTGAGAAATATGGGAAGATAGTAGATTGCTGCATACCTGTCACCAAAGTAGGTGTAATTCATGCCAGAGAGAAATGGTTCGATAATGGGTGTAAAAGAGCTAAGGAGTGGAGAGACAAATGCTGGAAAAGGTATAGGAGGAGAAAAAACATAAATGCCTGGCAAACCTACAAAAGAGCAAGAAATGACTACCTAAGTAAAAGGAGAGAGGCAGAGAGAGACTATGAGAGGGACATCACCAGGAAGGCTAAAGAAAATCCCAAGCTTTTCCACAGCTTTATCAGAGGAAAACTGAAGGTAAAAGAACAGGTTTTAAGGCTAAAGAGAGCGGATGGAAGCATCACTGAGACGGATGAAGAGATCTGCAAAGAATTGAACAAGGAGTTTCTGTCAGTATTTACAGTAGAAAATACCCCACCCCCTCAGATTGCAGTGATAGAAGCTCAAGGGCCGGTATTAGAGAACATCAACCTTACAGCCACAGAGGTATTCAAAGTGCTGATGGATTTAGATGTTCATAAAGCTACAGGTCCTGATGACATATCCCCTCATGTACTGAAAAAATGCGCAAACACAATATCAGTGGGACTAAGTATCATATTTAAGGAGTCACTGGAGTCGGGGGAGATTCCAAGATGCTGGAAACAAGCAAATGTGATACCTATCTTCAAAAAGGGAAGGAGGGATATGGCTATGAACTATAGACCAGTTTCCTTGACCAGCATAGTTTGCAAAGTTATTGAGAAACTACTAAGGAAACATATCTCTCTTCACTTGGAATCCTTCAACTTTTTGTCAGTGAGGCAACATGGCTTCAGAGAAGGTAGATCAACAGTAACAAACTTATTAGAATTTTATGATGAGGTAAGCCAAATCTTACAGGAAAGAGAGGGCTGGGCAGATTGCATATTCCTAGACTTCCAGAAAGCGTTTGACACTGTTCCACATGGGAGACTTATTAGGAAGCTGCAATCAATGGCTAGAATAGGTGGAAATGTTTTGGAATGGATAAAAACATACTTAGAAGGAAGGGAACAGAGGGTTAGAGTAAGACACTCAGTGTCTGAATGGAGAAGAGTTAGTAGTGGAGTTCCACAGGGTTCAGTTTTAGGGCCACTTTTGTTCCTTGTATATGTAAATGACCTACCAGAGTCTCTAAATTCATTCATGAATATGTTTGCAGATGATGCAAAGATTGTGAAGAAAGTAAAAAACGAGAACAATGGTAGAGAACTTCAGGAGGATCTAAATAATCTGCATGAGTGGTCAGAAAAGTGGCTAATGAAATTCAATACTTCAAAATGTAAGGTAATGAGAATGGGTACAAGTGCAAGAAGGCCCAAGCTTGACTACTCGGTGGCTGGAGTACAACTTCAAGAGACAGAAAATGAGAGAGATCTAGGAGTAAACATACTGGCAGATTTGTCTCCAGAAATACATATAAATGGCATAGTAAGGGCAGCATATGCATTCTTATCAAATGTAAGGGTAGCCTTCAAGCACATGGAGAAGGAAATGTTCAGAAATATTTATGTAACCTATGTGAGGCCAAAACTCGAATATGCAGCCCCCTTTTGGAATCCGCACTTGAAAAAGCACATAGCTAAGCTTGAAAAAGCTCAAAGACATGCCACGAAACTGGTGCCAGAAATACGCAATCTCAGTTATGATGAGAGGCTGAGGGAATTAGACTTACCATCACTGGAAGCTAGAAGAGTGAGGGGGGATATGGTGACAGTCTTTAAATTCCTTCATGGTTATGATAGAGTGGATAGGGATCGATATTTTGATATGGCTGGCTCTAGAACTAGAGGTCATAGTTTGAAGCTTCGTAAGAAAACTTCTTTGCAGGATGTAAGGAAATACTTTTTCAGTGTAAGAGTAGTTGATAATTGGAATTGGCTAAGCGAGGAGGTAGTTAATGCTATCTCAATCCATAGTTTTAAGTACAGATATGATAAGCATCACTAAGTCTAAAATGGAACCGATCAGGAGACGGGAAGATACGAGCTTTGGGATCTTTCCCGTAAACACAATTAGGTAATCACATACACACACATGCACACATACACACACATATGTACACATTTATATATATATATATATATATATATATATATATATATATATATATATATATATATATATATATATATATATATATATATATATATATATATATATATATATATGTGTGTGTGTGTGTGTAATTACCTAATTGTAATTACCTAATTGTGTTTACGGGAAAGAGCCCAAAGCTCGTATCTTCCCGTCTCCTGATCGGTTCCATTTTTAGACTTAGTGATACTTATCGTACCTGTCCTTAAAACTATGGATTGAGATAGCATTAACTACCTCCTCGCTTAGCCAATTCCAATTATCAACTACTCTTACACTGAAAAAGTATTTCCTTACATCCTGCAAACAAGTTTTCTTACGAAGCTTCAAACTATGACCTCTAGTTCTAGAGCCAGCCATATCGAAATATCGGTCCCTATCCACTCTATCATAACCATGAAGGAATTTAAAGACTGTCACCATATCCCCCCTTACTCTTCTAGCTTCGAGTGATGGCAAGTCTAATTCCCTCAGCCTCTCATCATAACCGAGATTGCGTATTTCTGGCACCAGTTTCGTGGCATGTCTTTGAACTTTTTCAAGCTTAGCTATGTGCTTTTTCAAGTGCGGATTCCAAAAGGGGGCTGCATATTCGAGTTTTGGCCTCACATAGGTTACATAAATATTTCTGAACATTTCCTTGTCCATGTGCCTGAAGGCTACCCTTACATTTGATAAGAATGCATATGCTGCCCTTACTACGCCA
>JAXCGZ010008072.1:17500-59629 GCA_037179515.1 Halocaridina rubra
AGTGTCTGCGTGTGTGTGTGTGTGTGTATTGTATGTGTGAAGCACGGGATTGGCAAATAAATATTACCCTCATCGGCACCTAGAAAACTTCCAGGAGAAGAAAAAGTAGCAACTTAAGAGCAAGGTAGAAATAAGAGACTGATAAGCATTTAGAAAAGGAAAGACTGAAAGAATATTCACAGCTCTAGTTTCCTCTGTACAAGGATTTCACACTCTCGCCTCTCTTTTTTAATGAGTTTTTATTTTACTTAAATCCTCTTTTCTTTATTTCATAAATGGTTCTCTTATCACTGCCTTAGAGGCTTTATCTTCTTTTCTCTTTTGCTCTCTTTTTTTTACTCTTCTGCTCTCTATTCATCTTTATTCCTCTCCTTTTCTCTTTTTCCCTCTCTCTCTCTCTCTCTCTCTCTCTCAATCTTTGGTTTAACTTCCTATATTTTATTCCTATCTTTATTTTCTCTCTTAGTTACTTACCTAATTCTCTGTATTATGTTATGATAGCCTTTATACCTCTCCTCTTCTCTTTTTCCCTCTCTCTCTCTTCCACTCTTCTCTTCCCTCTTTCCTCTTTTCATGCCTCTCTCTACCTTTCCCCTTTACCTAGTTAACCTCATTTTGTTCTTGATTATATTATTATCCTTATCCTTTCCTCTCATCTCTTCTCTTTTCCCCTTGTTTCCTCTCTTCTCATCTTCTGTTTTCTCCTCGTTTTTTATCTCATCTTCACTTTTCCCCTTGTTTCCATCCCTTCTTTGCTCTTCCCTTTTTTTTTCTTCCACTTATCCTCCTCTCTTCTCTCTCTTCCTTGTTTCTATATCCCTTCTTTGCTCTTCCCTATTTATCTCTCCTATTTCCCTTTTCTCTTCTCCTCTCTTCCCTTTGTTTCTTTCCTTTGTGTGTTATCTACTCTCTTCTCCTCCCTTTGTTCATTTTTCTACCTCTCCCCTTACTTATATACATTATTTTGATCTTTATTATATTGTTTTCTTTATTCCTCACATCTCCTTTACTTTTTCTCTTAATCTCTCTCCTCCACTTCTCTTTTCTCCTCTTCTCTTCTATTTTCTTTTCCCTCCTCTTTTATTAATTCCCCCCTTCCTTTAACCCTTTCTTTTCGTTCTTTGTTGCCTGCTTTCTTTCCCTCGCTCTAAACGAGGTCACCTACATTTACTGAACAAAAATTCTGACCTCTGATCTCCATATTGAGGTCAATCTCTTAAAATCTTTCCTCTAGTTATCAACAATTTTATTTAGTTTCATATATCATATCTATCTGCCGATATATATATATATATATATATATATATATATATATATATATATATATATATATATATATATATATATATATATATATATATGTATATATATATATATATATATATATATATATATATATATATATATATATATATATATATATATATATATATATATATATATATATATATATATATATATATATATATATATATATATATATATTTTTTTTTTTTTTTTTTTTTTTTTTATGATCGTGACACCAAGACGGACCAAGAAGAAAATAAAATAAAATAAATTTATCTTCATCGAGAATGGGAACGAAGAATATATAATGAGAAACAGAGATGGGGGTCTTGTGATTTGTCAGATGTGAAGGGACAATAAGACATGTGAAATGAATATCTAAAAATATTTGGTGTTGATGTAGACAAAGAAAGAGATCCGTAACTGAAGGACGGCTTAACAACGGACTGTTCTGGACAGTCTTAAGTCCACAAGACCCTTCATCTATATATATATATATATATATATATATATATATATATATATATATATATATATATATATATATATATATATATATATATATATATATATATATATATATATATATATATATATGTATATGTATATGCATATATAAATATATATACATATATATATATATATATATATATATATATATATATATATATATATATATATATATATATATATATATATATATATATATATATATATATATATATATATATGTATATATATAAATATATATGCATATAAATATATATATACATATATATATATATATATATATATATATATATATATATATATATATATATATATATATATATATATATATATACATATATATATATATATATATATATATATATATATATATATATATATATATATATATATCTGTCTGTTTGTCAGTCCATCCATCTATCTATCTATCTATTTATCTATCTATCTCTACATCTGTTTATGTATCTGTCTCTGTCTGTTTCTCTGTCTATCCGCATATGTGTGTCTATCTATCTATATATATATATCTATCTATCTACCTATCTCTCTGTATATATATATATGTGTGTGTGTGTGTGTGTGTGTGTGTGTGTGTGTGTGTGTGTGTGTGTGTGTGTGTGTGTGTGATTACCTAATTGTGATTACCTAATTGTGTTTACGGGAAAGAGCCCAAAGCTCGTATCTTTCAGTCTCCTCATCGGTTCCATTTTATACTTAGTGATACTTATCATACCTGTCCTTAAAACTATGGATTGAGATAGCATTAACTACCTCCTCGCTTAGCCAATTCCAATTATCAACTACTCTTACACTGAAAAAGTATTTCCTTACATCCTGCAAAGAAGTTTTCTTACGAAGCTTCAAACTATGACCTCTAGTTCTAGAGCCAGCCATATCAAAATATCGATCCCAATCCACTCTATCATAACCATGAAGGAATTTAAAGACTATCACCATATCCCCCCTCACTCTTCTAGCTTCGAGTGATGGTAAGTCTAATTCCCTCAGCCTCTCATTATAACTGAGATTGCGTATTTCTGGCACCAGATTCGTGGCATGTCTTTGAACTTTTTCAAGCTTAGCTATGTGCTTTTTCAAGTGTGGATTCCAAAAGGGGGCTGCATATTCGACTTTTGGGCTCACATAGGTTACATAAATATTTACGAACATTTCCTTGTCCATGTGCCTGAAGGCTACCCTTACATTTGATAAGAAGGCATATGCTGCCCTTACTATGCCATTTATATGTATTTCTGGAGACAAATCTGCTGGTATGTTTACTCCTAGATCTCCCTCATTTTCCGTCTCATGAAGTTGTGCGCCAGCCACCGAGTAGTCAAGCTTGGGCCTACTTGCACTTGTACCCATTCTCATTACCTTATATTTTGAAGTATTGAATTTCATTAGCCACGTCTTTGACCACTCTTGCAGATTATTTAGATCCTCCTGAAGTTCTCTACCATTGTTCTAGTTTCCTACTTTCTTCACAATCTTTGCATCATCTGCAAACATATTTATGAATGAATTTACAGACTCTGGTATGTCATTTACATATACAAGGGATAAAAGTGGCCCTAAAACTGAACCCTGTGGAACTCCACTACTAACTCTTCTCCATTCAGACACTGAGTGTCTTACTGTAACCCTCTGTTCCCTTCCTTCTAAGTAAGTTTTTATCCATTCCTAGACATTTCCACCTATTCTAACCATTGCTTGCAGCTTCCTAATAAGCATCCCATGTGGAACAGTGTCAAACGCTTTCTGGAAGTCTAGGAATATGCAATCTGCCCAGCCCTCTCTTTCCTGTAAGTCATTCGGCTTACCACATCATAAAATTCTAATAAGTTTGTTACTGTTGACCTACCTTCTCTGAAGCCATGTTGCCTCACTGACAAAAAGTTGAAGGATTCCAAGTGAAAAAGAGATATGTTTCCTCGGTAGTTTCTCCATAACTTTGCAAACTATGCTGGTCAAGGAAACTGGTCTATAGTTCAGAGCCGTATCCCTCCTTCCCTTTTTGAAGATAGGTATCACATTTGCTTGTTTCCAGCATCTTGGAATCTCCCCTGACTCCAGTGACTTTTTAAATATTAAACTTAGTGCCACTGATATTGACTTTGAGCATTTTTTAAGTACATGAGGGGATATGTCATCAGGACCTGTAGCTTTATGAACATCTAAATCCTTCAGTGCTTTGCATACCTCTGTGGCTGTAAGGTTGATGTTCTCAAATACCGGCCCTTGAGCTTCTATCTCTGCAATCTGAGGGGGTGGGGTATTTTCTACTATAAATACTGACTGAAACTCCTTGCTCAATTCTTTGCAGATCTCTTCATCGGTCTCAGTGATGCTTCCATCCGCTCTCTTTAGCCTTAAAACCTGTTCTTTTACCTTCAGTTTTCCTCTGATAAAGCTATGGAAAAGCTTGGGATTTTCTATAGCCTTCCTGGTGATCTCCATCTCATAGTCTCTCTCTGCCTCTCTCCTTTTACTTAGGTAGTCATTTCTTGCTCTTTTGTAGGTTTGCCAGGCATTTATGTTTTTTCTCCTCCTATGCCCTTTCCAGCATTTGTCTCTCCACTCCTTAGCTCTTTTACACTCATTATCGAACCATTTCTCTCTGGCATGAATTTCACCTACTTTGGTGACAAGTATGCAGCAATCTACTACCTTCCCATATTTCTCACAAAAGATGTCATACATTTCTTGTACAGATTTGTTGTAAAATAAGGTTCTCCAGTCAATAACTACAAAAAGCTCATTCACTTTGATGTAATCTCCTTTCGGATAGTTCCTCTTCATGTCCTCAGTGCCTCTACTCTCAGGCAGAATATCTTCAATGATATACTCCATCAACAACACACAGTGGTCACTCTTTCCAATTGGTAGTTCATACTCAATTTTATCAATATCCAGCACATTCTGTGTGAATACTAGATCAAGTAGTGATGGCTCATCCCCACCCCTGGCCCTCGTTGGTTCCATTACATGTTGGTGTAGGAAATTCCCTTGTATGCAATCTAGGAATCTTGCCCCGAATGAGTCCTCACCACTGTGTGAGTCAAGATTTATCCAATCTATCTCTTTATGATTAAAATCTCCCATAATCAAAATCCTACATTTTCTCTCCCGTGCCATGTTAACAACTGAGTTTATGACTTCAATAGTACCTATTTGACTTTCCTCATAAACTTCAAGCCTATTCTGGTTCCTTGGTGGGTTATATACAATAGTTATTATTATGCTCTCTGACCCAGTATTTATGCGAGCAACATGAAATTCCTTGAACTCACTTTCTATAGCCAAGTTTATTTCTTCAACTTGAATCCTTTCACTTATGAGCAGTGCTATCCCTCCACCAGTCCTCTCAGATCTTTCAACCCTTAATATTTTGAAGCCCTTAGAAAAAACTGTGACTCTGTTTATGTCCTCACTCAACTTAGTCTCTGTAATTGCTACTATATCTGCCTTACTTTCGTGAATCCTATCTTTTAATTCTACTGCCTTACCAGCTAATCCATCAGCATTTGTGTATAACAATCTTAATGAGGCCCCATCCCCTGATCTTCTGTCATTATCTTCTTTATCTCCCCTTTGTCTGGAAGAACTCTGAAATGAAAATTTTTCTTCTCTTCTTCATTTCTTTCCTCATTTAATCTTCTTGCCTCTTCCAACAAGTTTTTGATCTTTCCCATCTATTCCTGTGTTCTGTATCATCTAATGAACACTTCTTTGAATTCTTGAAGGTCTTTTAGACTTATTTTTCTCAACAATATTTCCCTACATGTTTCCACTCTCTCAAAGGTTACTTTTGTTGGTCTCGGCTTTCCTTCCCTCGAATATTTGCCTAGTTGGTGTATGTTTACAATATCCTCAGGGCCACAAACTACTCCAAGCTTTCTTATCAGGTCTAAAACCCTACCTTTATTTTCTTCAAGTCTCCCCTGCCATGTGGGCTCCTGGGATTCGCTTATGCCTAAGATTACCACTGTCTTCTCTTTTGCAAGTGCCTGTTTGATGAGTGGGTTTGCCATTTCCATCACAACGTCTTTCATTTTTTCGATTACTGTCTCTTTATAGTCAACTGTTTGTATGTTTTCCAGTGCCACCACCTTTACAGCCTCTTTTACTGCCACATTCCCCTTTAGTGCATCAGCAAAGGAAGTTTTCATGGCATCATTTTCCATATTCTGCTCCTGGAACTCTTTTCTAAATTGTTCAATGTTTTTCTTAATCTTGACATTCCAAGCAGCAATCTCGTCTCTCTCAGAAGAGAGCAGTGAACTAACATCTAATTCCTTTAGGTTGTCATTTAGCTGTTTGTTTTTATCTTCTTGTTTAGAAATTCTTGTTTCTAGTTGACTCTTTTCCCCTTCCAGCTTCTTTATTCTTTTTTCTATTTCCTTTCTCTCCTGCCCTTGTGCTTTATTTGCTTCCTCCAAAAATCTTTTTTCCTCTCTGAGTGTTTCATTCTTTTTCATTTATCTATACATATTCCGAATTTTATCACCAAGGCTTATAACCATTGCCTCTAAATCCTTGATTTTCTGTTTTAGTCTCCTAATAGCTACCCCTCCTCCCGACTCATGGATGGGAGAGGTTTGGGACAGAGATGGCCTCATTTTTATGTTCTCCCTCTCACAGAATATAGAAAGAAGAAGAGATAGAGAAAAAAAAGAGAGAAAAACTCTTATATAAGCTTCACACACAATTTTTATATCTCCATATAAGTGCTATTTAGTGACTCAATTTATCTCTTTTCTGGTAACACACATCTTAACTTAAAGATATGACTATGGTAATTTGAGGATAAAAGGAAAAAGAAAAAGATGCAACAGAAACAAAGTCAAACCTGAAGGAAAATACGAATTGGTGTCTGAGGAGGCACCCACGTGTTTCTGCTATATATTCTTCTTAACTGATAAACTCACTTGCTAACCAAGATATATTATCACAGGATCAGACTTTACATTTAACTCAATATATAAACAAAATAAAAAAAAATAGTAAAAGAGAAAGCAAAAAGAAAAGAAAAAAAGAAAAAATGAAGAAAATAAGGCAGCTGTACTACTTGGCAACTTAACTCAGTACTGTTGACAGGTGTATTTTTGGTATTTATTTAATTATTCAATTATTTCGTATACGGAAAGGATACTGATTTTAACAATATATGGAACCACAGGATCAGGTGAACGGCTTAATAGCTCTCCCCAATTTACATAAAAAATTAGGTAATGTGATGTGATGGCTTCACCTCTGGCAACTCTTCTAAGTTTCCTTCAAGGCAGAACAGGACAGCTTCTTCTCTTTCCCCTCACGAAAATGTTCTCAATTTTTTCCTTTAATATTTTGGACAGTCTCGTCATACAACAAATATAAGTTTTTTACTCACAATACTCTCCAGGATTTCTTATTTAGGGAAATTAAGTATGATTCATGCACTATATTCTTAGTCACTCAAAAACACAAGGAAAAGTTTAAGAGATACTGAATACTAGTGTGTGTGATTACCTAATTGTGATTACCTAATTGTGTTTACGGGAAAGAGACCAAAGCTCGTATCTTCCCGTCTCCTCATCGGTTCCATTTTATACTTAGTGATACTTATCATACCTGTCCTTAAAACTATGGATTGAGATAGCAATAACTATCTCCTTGCTTAGCCAATTCCAATTATCAACTAATCTTACACTGAAAAAGTATTTCCTTACATCCTGCAAAGAAGTTTTCTTACGAAGCTTCAAAACTATGACCTCTAGTTCTAGAGCCAGCCATATCAAAATATCGATCCCTATCCACTCTATCATAACCATGAAGGAATTTAAAGACTGTCACCATATCCCCCCTCACTCTTCTAGCTTCCAGTGAAGGTAAGTCTAATTCCCTCAGCCTCTCATAATAACTGAGATTGCGTATTTCTGGCACCAGTTTCGTGGCATGTCTTTGAACTTTTTCAAGCTTAGCTATGTGCTTTTTCAAGTGTGGATTCCAAAAGGGGGCTGCATATTCGAGTTTTGGCCTCACATAGGTTACATAAATATTTCTGAACATTTCCTTGTCCATGTGCCTGAAGGCTACCTTTACATTTGATAAGAATGCATATGCTGCCCTTACTATGCCATTTATATGTATTTATGGAGACAAATCTGCCAGTATGTTTACTCCTAGATCTCTCTCATTTTCTGTCTCTTGAAGTTGTACTCCAGCCACCGAGTAGTCAAGCTTGGGCCTTCTTGCACTTGTACCTATTCTCATTACCTTACATTTTGAAGTATTGAATTTCATTAGCCACTTTTCTGACCACTCATGCAGATTATTTATATCCTCCTGAAGTTCTCTACCATTGTTCTCGTTTTTTACTTTCTTCACAATCTTTGCATCATCTGCAAACATAATCATGAATGAATTTACAGACTCTGGTAGGTCATTTACATATACAAGGAACAAAAGTGGCCCTAAAACTGAACCCTGTGGAACTCCACTACTAACTCTTCTCCATTCAGACACTGAGTGTCTTACTCTAACCCTCTGTTCCCTTCCTTCTAAGTAAGTTTTTTTCCATTCCAAAACATTTCCACCTATTCTAGCCATTGATTGTAGCTTCCTAATAAATCTCCCATGTGGAACAGTGTCAAACGCTTTCTGTAAGTCTAGGAATATGCAATTTGCCCAGCCCTCTCTTTCCTGTAATATTTGGCTTACCTCATCATAAAATTCTAATAAGTTTGTTACTGTTGATCTATCTTCTCTGAAGCCATGTTGCCTCACTGACAAAAAGTTGAAGGATTCCAAGTGAAGAGAGATATGTTTCCTTAGTAGTTTCTCCATAACTTTGCAAACTATGCTGGTCAAGGAAACTGGTCTATAGTTCAGAGCCGTATCCCTCCTTCCCTCTTTGAAGATAGGTATCACATTTGCTTGTTTCCAGCATCTTGAAATCTCCCCCGACTCCAGTGACTCCTTAAATATGATACTTAGTGCCACTGATATTGTGTTTGCGCATCTTTTAAGCACATGAGGGGATATGTCATGAGGACCTGTAGCTTTATGAACATCTATGTGTGTGTGTGTGTGTGTGTGTGTGTGTGTGTGTGTGTGTGTGTGTGTGATTACCTAATTGTGATTACCTAATTGTGTTTACGGGAAAGAGACCAAAGCTCGTATCTTCCCGTCTCCTCATCGGTTCCATTTTATACTTAGTGATACTTATCATACCTGTCCTTAAAACTATGGATTGAGATAGCATTAACTACCTCCTCGCTTAGCCAATTCCAATTATCAACTAATCTTACACTGAAAAAGTATTTCCTTACATCCTGCAAAGAAGATTTCTTACGAAGCTTCAAAACTATGACCTCTAGTTCTAGAGCCAGCCATATCAAAATATCGATCCCTATCCACTCTATCATAACCATGAAGGAATTTAAAGACTGTCACCATATCCCCCCTCACTCTTCTAGCTTCCAGTGATGGTAAGTCTAATTCCCTCAGCCTCTCAGCATAACTGAGATTGCGTATTTCTGGCACCAGTTTCGTGGCATGTCTTTGAACTTTTTCAAGCTTAGTTATGTGCTTTTTCAAGTGCGGATTCCAAAAGGGGGCTGCATATTCGAGTTTTGGCCTCACATAGGTTACATAAATATTTCTGAACATTTCCTTGTCCATGTGCCTGAAGGCTACCTTTACATTTGATAAGAATGCATATGCTGCCCTTACTATGCCATTTATATGTATTTCTGGAGACAAATCTGCCAGTATGTTTACTCCTAGATCTCTCTCATTTTCTGTCTCTTGAAGTTGTACTCCAGCCACCGAGTAGTCAAGCTTGGGCCTTCTTGCACTTGTACCCATTCTCATTACCTTACATTTTGAAGTATTGAATTTCATTAGCCACTTTTCTGACCACTCATGCAGATTATTTAGATCCTCCTGAAGTTCTCTACCATTGTTCTCGTTTTTTACTTTCTTCACAATCTTTGCATCATCTGCAAACATATTCATGAATGAATGTACAGACTCTGGTAGGTCATTTACATATACAAGGAACAAAAGTGGCCCTAAAACTGAACCCTGTGGAACTCCACTATTAACTCTTCTCCATTCAGACACTGAGTGTCTTACTCTAACCCTCTGTTCCCTTCCTTCTAAGTAGGTTTTTATCCATTCCAAAACATTTCCACCTATTCTAGCCATTGATTGCAGCTTCCTAATAAGTCTCCCATGAGGAACAGTGTCAAACGCTTTCTGGAAGTCTAGGAATATGCAATCTGCCCAGCCCTCTCTTTCCTGTAAGATTTGGCTTACCTCATCATAAAATTCTAATAAGTTTGTTACTGTTGATCTACCTACTCTGAAGCCATTTTGCCTCACTGACAAAAAGTTGAAGGATTCCAAGTGAAGAGAGATATGTTTCCTTAGTAGTTTCTCCATAACTTTGCAAACTATGCTGGTCAAGGAAACTGGTCTATAGTTCAGAGCCGTATCCCTCCTTCCCTTTTTGAAGATAGGTATCACATTTGCTTGTTTCCAGCATCTTGGAATCTCCCCCGACTCCAGTGACTCCTTAAATATGATACTTAGTGCCACTGATATTGTGTTTGCGCATTTTTTAAGCACATGAGGGGATATGTCATCAGGACCTGTAGCTTTATGAACATCTAAATCCATCAGCGCTTTGCATACCTCTGTGGCTGTAAGGTTGATGTTCTCTAATACCGGCCCTTGAGCTTAAATCTCTGCAATCTGAGGGGGTGGGGTATTTTCTACTGTAAATACTGACTGAAACTCCTTGTTCAATTCTTTGCAGATCTCTTCATCCGTCTCAGTGATGCTTCCATCCGCTCTCTTTAGCCTTAAAACCTGTTCTTTTACCTTCAGTTTTTCTCTGATAAAGCAGTGGAAAAGCTTGGGATTTTCTTTAGCCTTCCTGGTGATGTCCCTCTCATAGTCTCTCTCTGCCTCTCTCCTTTTACTTAGGTAGTCATTTCTTGCTCTTTTGTAGGTTTGCCAGGCATTTATGTTTTTTCTCCTCCTATACCTTTTCCAGCATTTGTCTCTCCACTCCTTAGCTTTTTTACACCCATTATCGAACCATTTCTCTCTGGCATGAATTACACCTACTTTGGTGACAGGTATGCAGCAATCTACTATCTTCCCATATTTCTCACAAAAGATGTCATACATTTCTTGTACAGATTTGTTGTAAAATAAGGTTCTCCAGTCAATAACTGCAAAAAGCTCATTCATTTTGATGTAATCTCCTTTCGAATAGTTCCTCCTCATGTCCTCAGTGCCTCTACTCTCAGGAAGAATATCTTCAATGATATACTCCATCAACAACACACAGTGGTCACTCTTTCCAATTGGTGGTTTATACTCAATTTTTTCAATATCCAACACATTATCTGTGAACACTAGATCAAGTAGTGATTGCTCATCCCCACCCCTGGCCCTTGTTGGTTCCATTACATGTGTGTAGTGTGTGTGTGTGTGTGTGTGTGTGTGTGTGTGTGTGTGTGTGTGTGTGTGTGTGTGTGTGTGTGTACTTACTTAATTATACTTATCTAATTGTGTTTACGGGAAAGAGCCCAAAGCTCGTATCTTCCCGTCTCCTCATCGGTTCCATTTTATACTTAGTGATACTTATCATACCTGTCCTTAAAACTATGGATTGAGATAGCATTAACTACCTCCTCGCTTAGCCAATTCCAATTATCAACTACTCTTACACTGAAAAAGTATTTCCTTACATCCTGCAAAGAAGTTTTCTTACGAAGCTTCAAAACTATGACCTCTAGTTCTAGAGCCAGCCATATCAAAATATCGATCCCTATCCACTCTATCATAACCATGAAGGAATTTAAAGACTGTCACCATATCCCCCCTCAATCTTCTAGCTTCCAGTGATGGTAAGTCTAATTCCCTCAGCCTCTCATCATAACTGAGATTGCGTATTTCTGGCACCAGTTTCGTGGCATGTCTTTGAAGTTTTTCAAGCTTAGCTATGTGCTTTTTCAAGTGTGGATTCCAAAAGGGGGCTGCATATTCGACTTTTGGCCTCACATAGGTTACACAAATATTTATGAACATTTCCTTGTCCATGTGCCTGAAGGCTACCTTTACATTTGATAAGAACGCATATGCTGCCCTTACTATGCCATTTATATGTATTTCTGGAGACAAATCTGCCAGTATGTTTACTTCTAGATCTCTCTCATTTTCTGTCTCTTGAAGTTGTACTCCAGCCACCGAGTAGTCAAGCTCGGGTCTTCTTGCACTTTGTGTGTGTGTGTGCATGTGTGTGTCTATATATGATTTCTATGCAATATTCATTGCCTTTCCATCTTATTCTCCATTTTCTTTCAACAATAATCCCCCAATTTTTATTAACCTTAGAGTTAGTTTTTGGTATAATCTCTATCGCATGTTAAGAATGTTTCTTTATTAATCCAACCCCTGCAAGCGTTTGTACGTTCATATTATCTCTTTTATCACAATCTTCATCAGTTTATTTCCTGTTTTCGTTATTGGAAAGATAAGAGTTTAGGTATCAACTTATTGAGAGTGAGTTATACCTTGGGTCATTTACCAAAAGCTCTCCAAAAGTAAATCATGATAGCTTAGTGATCAGCGTGGTCAACTCTGGAATTGGTAAACCAGTGATAAAGACCACTGTGGAACAATAGGAATTGCATCCTCTTTAAATTCCCAAGCTACGCTTTCTCAAGGCTCAAATGTTGGATTGATCCCACTGACATACTGATAACCCTACCTGGGATATATTTCTGTGGGGTAATTAGGAAAGGGACGAAAATTGATAATTGAACTTTGGTCTGTTTGTAACTGCTCTCTAATTTTGTTTTCTGGTCGAAATTTGGTATATTACAAGCTCTTTCATCATTCTGTACCTAATTTAACTTTTGGTCTGTTATATTTTATAATTCTTAAATCATCCTGTTTATAGGATTGATTTTGGTCTTTCATAGTTTGTAGAGAGAGAGAGAGAGAGAGAGAGAGAGAGAGAGAGAGAGAGAGAGAGAGAGAGAGAGAGAGAGAGAGAGAGAGAGAGAGAGAGAGAGAGAGAGAGAGAGAGAGAGATTTGGTCTGTGACAGTTTATAACTGTTCTCTTATTCTGTTCCCAGGTTGGATTTTGGTCTCTCACAGTTTACAACTATTCTTTCATTTTGTTTCAAGTTGAATTTTTGTCTATCATTGTATTTCATGAACCAGGATCTTAGAAGAATGAGAAACAAGACTCTTGTGTCCTGGTTTGATTTTCTTCCATTGCAATTCGGCAGTTCATGAACCAATTATCAAGAAGATCCAACATTTTTTTTTCAATTTAAATTTTGTTCTGTCCTTGTTTTCTGTTCTATAAACTCAGTGTTTACCAGCTATACCCGTTTTGATGTGTATTTCCTAAATCAATAATCATAACAAAAATATAATATCAAGTTGTTGTTGTTTAAGGTACTCTCTTCTTTTGCAAAGTTTCCTTATTCGTATGGAGAATCCCTACCTATGATTCACCTTTCTTGCTTTATTACTGTGCAACTATCAGAAACGCCTCTTATTTCAACCTTTAGACTTTTGCGAATGCAACTTTTGAAATCAGAACTTCTACCAGTAAGCAATCTAATGCGTGACTCTGAACAGATCACAGAGAAATTTGCCACGTCTTTTGTACAAAGATCTATTCTAATGGTACCCATACATGGTGAGATTTGGACTTGAGACGACCGGACAGATCTGGTTGGATCCAACCAGACTGAGGTCAACAACCAGCCCATAGACGATCCTATCTGGTCGAATCCAACCAGATCTGTCCGAAGGTCTCTAGGCCAATTGTCACCGTGTGTGGGCACCCTAAAAATTAATTATATAGACGCTACCTAACTGCACTTACTTACTTCTCAGTGATGTCTTGCAGGTTTACAACTTTGCATTAACTGAGTTTATATATACTCCATTCCTTTAATAAACAATTACGTTTGTAAACAATTTAGACACATTGCCCCATATGACAGTTCGACTCTTCGACTCTTGGGATTATAAATTCTGCAGTCAGGGATTCTAGAAATTCCCTTAAATCTTTCCAAGAAAGAGTAGCATTTTTCTGTGACCTGCTCAAAGTCGCGAGTTAAGATTCTTAATTTTCGGCTGTGGCTCAATGGTAGAAGCTCTGTCTTCAGTATTTTAAACATCTGTATGAGGCGAATCATGTATGGATCATTTATTTAAGCTGGTTACAAGTGTTATTATTATTATCATTATTATTATTATTATTATTATTATTATTATTATTATTATTATTATTATTATTATTATTATTATTATTATTATTACTATTATTATTATTATTATTATTATTATTATTATTATTATTATTATTATTATTATTATTATTATTATTATTATTATTAATTAGTACTATTATTTTTATTACTATTATTATTATTATTATTATTATTATTATTATTATTATTATTATTATTATTATTACTATTATTATTATTATTATTATTATTATTATTATTATTATTATTATTATTATTATTATTATTATTATAAATTACTTTCGTTTTCTTCCTCTTCTTCTTCTTCTTCTTCTTTTTCTTCTTCTTCTTCTTCTTCTTCTCCAGTAAAAATTGGAATGTCAGAGCTCGGCTGGACTCTCTATTTAGGAAATCTTTTCATGGGCTTTCAGCAAAGTGGAAATCATGGAAAGAAGAGAGAGAGAGAGAGAGAGAGAGAGAGAGAGAGAGAGAGAGAGAGAGAGAGAGAGAGAGAGAGAGAGAGAGAGAGAGAGAGAGATAATATTATGAGTTACTAAGCGACAGTCATAAAAAGAATAACATCAGCTACTCTACATCAACATCTCGATCGATATCACTATGGGCTGCTTAGCATCGCTTTCAGCACTATATTTATAGTTAATATTGAGTTGAGCGTCCTCTGTTTCCCATAGTCAATTATCTGTGTGTGTGATTACCTAATTGTGATTACCTAATTGTGCTTACGGAAAAGAGCCCAAAGATCGTATCTTCCCGTATCCTTATCGGTTCCATTTTATACTTAGTGATACTTATCATACCTGTCCTTAAAACTATGGATTGAGATAGCATTAACTACCTCCTCGCTTAGTGAATTCCAATTATCAACTACTCTTACACTGAAAAAGTACTTCTTTACATCCTGCAAAGAAGTTTTCTTATGAAGCTTCAAAACTATTACCTCTAGTTCTAGAGCCAGCCATATCAAAATATCGATCTCTATCCACTCTATCATAACCAGGAAGGAATTTAAAGACTGTCACCATATCCCCCCTCAATCTTCTAGCATCGAGTGATGGTAGGTCTAATTCCCTCAGCCTCTCGTCGTAATTGAGATTGTGTATTTCAGGCACCAGTTTCGTGGCATATCTTTGAACTTTTTCAAGCTTAGCTATGTGCTTTTTCAAGTGCGGATTCCAAAAGGGGGTTGTATATTCAAGTTTTGGCCTCACATAGGTTACATAAATATTTATGAACATTTCCTTGTTCATGTGCCTGAAGGCTACCCTTACATTTGCTAAGAAAGCATATGCTGCCCTTACTATGCCATTTATATGTATTTCTGGAGACAAATCTGCCAGTATGTTTACTTCTAGATCTCTCTCATTTTCTGTCTCTTGAAGTTGTACTTCTGCCATCGAGTAGTCAAGCTTGGGCTTTCTTGCACTTGTACCCATTCTCATTACCTTACATTTTGAAGTATTGAATTTCATTATCCACTTTCATGACCAATCGTGGAGACTATTTAGTTCTTCCTGAAGTTCTCTACTATTGCTCTCGTTTCTTACTTTCTTCACAATCTTTGCATCATCTGCAAACATATTCATGAATGAATTTACAGACTCTGGTAGGTCATTTACATATACAAGGAACAAAAGTGGCCCTAAAACCGAACAATACAGAACTCACCTACTAACTCTTCTCCATTCAGACACTGAGTGTCATACTCTAACCCTCTGTTCCTTTCCTTCTAAGTAAGTTTTTATCCATTCCTAGACATTTCCACCTATTCTAGCCATTACTTGCAGCTTCCTAATAAGTTTCCCGTGTGGAACAGTGTCAAATGCTTTCTGGAAGTCTAGGAATATGCAATCTGCCAAGCCCTCTCTTTCCTGTAAGATTTGGCTTACCTCATCATAAAATTCTAATGAGATTGTTACTGTTGATCTACCTTCTCTGAAGCCATGTTGTCTCACTGACAAAAAGTTGAAGGATTCCAAGTGAAGAGAGATATGCTTCCTTAGTAGTTTCTCCATAACTTTGCAAACTATGCTGGTCAAGGAAACTGGTCTATAGTTTAGAGCCATATCCCTCCTTACCTTTTTGAAGATAAGTATCATGTTTGCTTCTTTCCAGCATCTTGGAATCTCCCCTGACTCCAGTAACTTTTTAATATGATACTTAGTGCCACTGATATTGAGTTTGTGCATTTTTTAAGTACATGAGGGGATATATCATCAGCGCTTTGCATACCTCAGTGGCTGAAAGGTTGATGTTCTCTAATACCGGCCCTTGAGCTTCTATCTCTGCAATCTGAGGGGCTGGGGTATTTTCTACTGTAAATACTGACTGAAACTCCTTGTTCAATTCTTTGCAGATCTCTTCATCCGTCTCAGTGATGCTTCCATCAGCTCTCTTAAGCCTTAAAACCTGTTCTTTTACCTTCAGTTTTCCTCTGGTAAAGCTATGGAAAAGCTTGGGATTTTCTTTACCTTCCTGGTCATGTCCCTTTCATAGTCTCTCTCTTCCTCTCTTCTTTTACTTTGGTAATAATTTATAATTCTTTTGTAGGTTTGCCAGGTATTAAGTATTTTCTTTTCCTATACCTTTTCCAGCATTTGTCTCTCCACTCCTTAAATCTTTTACACTCATTATCGAACCATTTCTCTCTGGCATGAATTACACCTACTTTAGTGACAGGTATGCAGCAATCTACTATTTTCCCATATTTCTCACAAAAGTTGTCGTACATTTCTTATACAGATTTGTTGTAAAATAAGGTTCTCCAGTCAATAACTGCAAAAAGCTCATTCATTTTGATGTAATCTCCTTTCGGATAGTTCCTCCTCATGTCCTCAGTGCCCCTAATCTCAGGCAGAATATCTTCAATGATATACTCCATCAACAACACACAGTGGTCACTCTTTCCAATTGGTGGTTCATACTCAATCTTTTCAATATCCAACACGTTTTCTGTGAATACTAGATCAAGTAGTGATGGCTCATCCCCACCCCTGGCCCTCGTTGGTTCCATTAAATGTTGGGGTAGGAAGTTCCCTTGTACGCAATCTAGGAATCTTGCCCCGAATGAGTCCTCACCACCGTGTGGGTCAAGATTTATCCAATCTATCTCTTTATGATTAAAATCTCCCATAATCAAAATCCTACATTTTCTCTCCCTTGCCATGTTAACAACTGAGTTTATGACTTCAATAGTACCTATATGACTTTCCTCATAAACTTCTGGCCTATTCTGGTTCCTTGGTGGGTTATATACAACAGTTATTATAATGCTCTCTGACCCAGTATTTATGCGAGCAACAAGAAATTCCTTGAACTCACTTTCTATAGCCAAGTTTATTTCTTCAACTTGAATCCTTTCACTTATGAGCAGTGCTATCCCTCAATCAGTCCTCTCAGATCTTTCAACCCTTAATATTCTGAAGTCCTTAGGAAAAACTGTGACACTATTTATGTCCTCACTCAACTTAGTCTCTGTAATTGCTACTATATCTGCCTTACTGTTGTGAATCCTATCTTTTAATTCTACTGCCTAACCAGCTAATCCATCAGCATTTGTGTATAACAATCTTAATGAGGCCCCATCCCCTGATCTTCCGTCATCATCATCTTTATCTCCCCTTTCTCTGGAGGAACTTCGAAATGAACATTTTTCTTCTCTTCTTTATTTCTTTTATCATTTAACCTTCTTGCCTCTTGCAACGATTTTTTTTTATCCTTTCCATCTCATCATGTGTTAATGAAAGCTTCTTTGAATTCTTGAAGGTCTTTTGGACTTTTTTCCCAGCAATATTTCTCTACATATTTCCCCTCTGTCAAAGGTTACTTTTGTTGGTCTTTGCTTTCCCTCTCTCGAATATATATATATATATATATATATATATATATATATATATATATATATATATATATATATATATATATATATATATATATATATATATATATATATATATATATATATATATATATTATATATATATATATATATATATATATATATATATATATAATATATATATATATATATATATATATATATATATATATATATATATATATAATATATATATATATATATATACATATACATATATATATATATATATATATATATATATATATATATATATATATATATATATATATATATGTTGTTGTTGTTGTTGTGTGTGTGTGTGTGTGTGTGTGTGTGTGTGTGTGTGTGCGTATGTGTGTGTGTGTGTGTATGTGTGTGTGTAATTACCTAATTGTTTTTACGGGAAAGAGCTCAAAGCTCGTATGTTCCAGTCTCCTGATCGGTTCCATTTTATACTTAGTGATACTTATCATACCTGTCCTTAAAACTATGGATTGAGATAGCATTAACTACCTTCTCACTTAGCCAATTCCAATTATCAACTACTCATACACTGAAAAAGTATTTCCTTACATCCTGCAAAGAAGTTTTCTTACGAAGCTTCAAACTATGACCTCTAGTTCTAGAGCCAGCCATATCAAAATATCGATCCCTATCCACTCTATCATAACCATGAAGGAATTTAAAGACTGTCACTATATCCACCCTCAATCTTCTAGCTTCCAGTGATGGTAAGTCTAATTCCCTCAGCCTCTCAGCATAACTGAGCTTACGTATTTCTGGCACGAGTTTCGTGGCATGTCTTTGAACTTTTTCAAGCTTAGCTATGTGCTTTTTCAAGTGTGGATTCCAAAAGGGGGCTGCATATTCGACTTTTGGCCTCACATAGGTTACATAAATATTTATGAACATTTCCTGGACCATGTGCCTGAAGGCTACCCTTACATTTGATAAGAATGCATATGCTGCCCTTACTATGCCATTTATATGTATTTCTGGAGACAAATCTGCCAGTATGTTTACTCCTAGATCTCTCTCATTTTCTGTCTCTTGAAGTTGTACTCCAGCCACCGAGTAGTCAAGCTTGGGCCTTCTTGCACTTGTACCCATTCTCATTACCTTACATTTTGAAGTATTGAATTTCATTAGCCACTTTTCTGACCACTCATGCAGATTATTTAGATCTTCCAGAAGTTCTCTACCATTGTTCTCGTTTTTTACTTTCTTCACAATCTTTGCATCATCTGCAAACATATTCATGAATGAATTTACAGACTCTGGTAGGTCATTTACATATACAAGGAACAAAAGTGGCCCTAAATCTGAACCCTGTGGAACTCCACTACTAACTCCTCTCTATTCAGACACTGAGTATATTACTCTAACCCTCTGTTCCCTTCCTTCTAAGTAAGTTTTTATCCATTCCAAAACATTTCCACCTATTCTAGCCATTACTTGCAGCTTCCTAATAAGTCTCCCATGTGGAACAGTGACAAACGCTTTCTGGAAGTCTAGGAATATGCAATCTGCCCAGCCTTCTCTTTCCTGTAAGATTCGGCTTACCTCATCATAGAATTCTAATAAGTTTATTACTGTTGATCTGCCTTCTCTGAAGCCATGTTGCCTCACTGACAAAAAGTTGAAGGATTCCAAGTGAAGAGAGATATGTTTCCTTAGTAGTTTCTCCATAACTTTGCAAACTATGCTGGTCAAGGAAACTGGTCTATAGTTCAGAGCCGTATCCCTCCTTCCCTTTTTGAAGATAGGTATCACATTTGCTTGTTTCCAGCATCTTGGAATCTCCCCTGACTCCAGTGACTTTTTAAACATGATAATTAGTGCCACTGATATTGACTTTGCGCATATTTTAAGTACATGAGGGGATATGTTATCAGGACCTGTAGCTTTATGAACATCTGAATTTATCGGCTATTTGCATACCTCTGTGGCTGTAAGGTTGATGTTCTCTAATACCGGGCCTTGAGCTTCTATCTCTGCAATCTGAGGCGCTGGGGTATTTCCTACTGTAAATACTGACTGAAACTCCTTGTTCAATTCTTTGCATATCTCTTCATCCGTCTCAGTGTTGCTTCCATCCTCTCTCTTTAGCCTTAAAACCTGTTCTTTTACCTTCAGTTTTCCTCTGATAAAGTTGTGAAAAAGCTTGGGATTTTCTTTAGCCTTCCTGGTGATGTCCATCTCATAGTCTCTCTCTGCCTCTCTCCTTTTACTTATGTAGTCATTTCTTGCTCTTTTGTAGGTTTGCCAGGCATTTATGTTTTTTCTCATCCTATAACTTTTCCAGCATTTGTCTCTCCATTCCTTAGCTCTTTTACACTCATTATCGAACCATTTCTCTCTGGCATGAATCACACCTCCTTTGGTGACAAGTATGCAGCAATCTACTATCTTCCCATATTTCTCACAAAAGATGTCATACATTTCTTGTACAGATTTGTTGTAAAATAAGGTTCTCCAGTCAATAACTGCAAAAAGCTCATTCATTTTGATGTAATCTCCTTTCGGATAATTCCTCCTCATGTCCTCAGTGCCTCTACTTTCAGGCAGAATATCTTCAATTATATACTCCATCAACAACACACAGTGGTCACTCTTTCCAATTGGTGGTTCATACTCAATTTATTCAATATCCAACACATTATGTGTGAATACTAGATCAAGTAGTGATGGCTTATCCCCACCCCTGGCCCTCGTTGGTTCCATTACATGTTGGTGTAGGAAATTCCCTTGTATGCAATCTAGGAATCTTGCCCAGAATGAGTCCTCACCACTGTGTGGGTCAAGATTTATCCAATCTATCTCTTTATGATTAAAAGTCTCCCATAATCAAAATCCTACATTTTCTCTCCCGTGCCATGTTAACAACTGAGTTTATGACTTCAATAGTACCTATATGACTTTCCTCATAAACTTCTAGCCTATTCTGGTTCCTTGGTGGGTTATATACAACAGTTATTATAATGCTCTCTGATCCAGTATTTAAGCGAGCAACAAGAAATTCCTTGAGCTCACTTTCTATAGCCAAGTTTATTTCTTCAACTTGAATCCTTTCACTTATGAGCAGTGCTATCCCTCCACCAGTCCTCTCAGATCTTTCAACCCTTAATATTCTGAAGCCCTTAGAAAAAACTGTGACACTGTTTATGTCCTCACTCAACTTAGTCTCTGTAATTGCTACTATATCTGCCTTACTGTTGTGAATCCTATCTTTTAATTCTACTGCCTTACCAGCTAATCCATCAGCATTTGTGTATAACAATCTTAATGAGGCCCCATCCCCTGATCTTCTGTCATTATCTTCTTTATCTCCCCTTTGTCTAGAAGAACTCTGAAATGAAAATTTTTCTTCTCTTTTTCATTTCTTTCCTCATTTAACCTTCTTGCCTCTTCCAACAACTTTTTCATCTTTCCCATCTCTTCCTGTGTTCTGTATCGTCTAATGAACACTTCTTTGAATTCTTGAAGGTCTTTTAGACTATTTTTTCTCAACAATATTTCCCTACATGTTTCCCCTCTCTCAAAGGCTTCTTTTGTTGGTCTCGGCTTTCCTTCCCTCAAATATTTGCCTAGTTGGTGTATGTTTACAATATCCTCAGGACCACAAACTACTCCAAGCATTCTTATCAGGTCTTCAACCCTACCTTTATTTTCTTCAAGTCTTCCCCTGCCATATTGGCTCCTGGGATTCGCTTATGCCTGAGATTACCACTGTCTTCTTTTTATCAAGTGCCTGTTTGATGGGTGGGTTTGCCCTTTCCATCACAACGTCTTTCATTTTTTCGATTACTGTCTCTTTATAGTCAACTGTTTGTATGTTTTCCAGTGCCACCACCTTTACAGCCTCTTTTACTGCCACATTCCCCTTTAGTGCATCAGCAAAGGAAGTTTTCATGGCATCATTTTCCATATACAGCTCCTGGAACTCTTTTCTAAACTGTTCAATGTTTTCCTTAATCTGGACATGCCAAGCTGCAATCTCGTCTCTCTCAGAAGAGAGCAGTGAACTAACATCTAATTCATTTAGGTTGTCATTCAGCTGTTTGTTTTTATCTTCTTGTGTGTGTGTGTGTGTGTGTGTGTGTGTGTGTGTGTGTGTGTGTGTGTGTGTGTGTGTGTGTGTGTGTGTGTGTGTGTGTGTGTGTGATTAACTAATTGTGTTTACGGGAAAGAGCCCAAAGCTCGTATTTTCCCATCTCCTGATCGATTCCATTTTCTACGTAGTGATACTTATCATACCTGTACTTAAAACTATGGATTGAGATAGCATTAACTACCTCCTCAGTAGCGAATCCCAATTATCAACTACTCTTACACTAAAAAAGTATTTCCTTACATCCTGCAAAAATATATTCTTACGAAGCTTCAAACTATGACCTCTAGTTCTAGAGCCAGCCATATCAAAATATCGATCCCTATCCACTCTATCATAACCAGGAAGGAATTTAAAGACTGTCACCATATCCCCCCTCAATCTTCTAGCTTCGAGTGATGGTAAGTCTAATTCCCTCAGCCTCACATTATAACTGAGATTGCGTATTTCTGGCACCATTTTCGTGGCCTGTCTTTGAACTTTTTCAAGCTTAGCTATGTGCTTTTTCAAGTGCGGATTCCAAAAGGGGGCTGCATATTCGAGTTTTAGCCTCACATAGGTTACATAAATATTTCTGAACATTTCCTTGTCCATGTGCCTGAAGGCTACCCATACATATGATAAGAATGCATGTGTGTAATTACCTAATTGTAATTACTTAATTGTGTTAACGGGAAAGAGCCCAAAGCTCGTGTGTGTGGAATTACCTAATTGTGATTACCTAATTGTGTTTACGGGAAAGAGCCTAAAGCTCACATCTTCCCGTCTCCTCATCGGTTCCATTTTATACTTAGTGATACTTATCATACCTGTCCTTAAAACTATGGATTGAGATAGCATTAACTACCTCCTCGCTTTGCGAATTCCAATTATCAACTACTCTTACACTGAAAAAGTATTTCCTTACATCCTGCAAAGAAGTTTTCTTACGAAGCTTCAAACTATGACCTCTAGTTCTAGAGCCAGCCATATCAAAATATCGATCCCTATCCACTCTATCATAACCAGGAAGGAATTTAAAGACTGTCACCATATCCCCCCTCAATCTTCTAGCTTCGAGTGATGGTAAGTCTAATTCCCTCAGCCTCACATTATAACTGAGATTGCGTATTTCTGGCACCATTTTCGTGGCCTGTCTTTGAACTTTTTCAAGCTTAGCTATGTGCTTTTTCAAGTGCGGATTCCAAAAGGGGGCTGCATATTCGAGTTTTAGCCTCACATAGGTTACATAAATATTTCTGAACATTTCCTTGTCCATGTGCCTGAAGGCTACCCTTACATATGATAAGAATGCATGTGTGTAATTACCTAATTGTAATTACTTAATTGTGTTTACGGGAAAGAGCCCAAAGCTCGTGTGTGTGTAATTACCTAATTGTGATTACCTAATTGTGTTTACGGGAAAGAGCCCAAAGCTCACATCTTCCCGTCTCCTCATCGGTTCCATTTTATACTTAGTGATACTTATCATACCTGTCCTTAAAACTATGGATTGAGATAGCATTAACTACCTCCTCGCTTTGCGAATTCCAATTATCAACTACTCTTACACTGAAAAAGTATTTCCTTACATCCTGCAAAGAAGTTTTCTTACGAAGCTTCAAACTATGACCTCTAGTTCTAGAGCCAGCCATATCAAAATATCGATCCCTATCCACTCTATCATAACAATGAAGGAATTTAAAGACTGTCACCATATCCCCCCTCACTCTTCTAGCTTCGAGTGATGGTAAGTCTAATTCCCTCAGCCTCTCATCATAACTGAGATTGCGTATTTCTGGCACCAGTTTCGTGGCATGTCTTTGAACTTTTTCAAGCTTAGCTATGTGCTTTTTCAAGTGCGGATTCCAAAAGGGGGCTGCATATTCGACTTTTGGCCTCACATAGGTTACATAAATATTTCTGAACATTTCCTTGACCATGTGCCTGAAGGCTACCTTTACATTTGATAAGAATGCATATGCTGCCCTTACTATGCCATTTATATGTATTTCTGGAAACAAATCTGCTAGTATGTTTACTCCTAGATCTCTCTCATTTTCTGTCTCTTGAAGTTGTACTCCAGCCACCGAGTAGTCAATCTTGGGCCTTCTTGCACTTGTACCCATTCTCATTACCTTACATTTTGAAGTATTGAATTTCATTAGCCACTTTTCTGACCACTCATGCAGATTATTTAGATCCTCCTGAAGTTCTCTACCGTTGTTCTCGTTTTTTTACTTTCTTCACAATCTTTGCATCATCTGCAAACATATTCATGAATGAATTTACAGACACTGGTAGGTCATTTACATATACAAGGAACAAAAGTGGCCCTAAAACTGAACCCTGTGGAACTCCACTACTAACTCTTCTCCATTCAGACACTGAGTGTCTTACTCTAACCCTCTGTTCCCTTCCTTCTAAGTAAGTTTTTTTCCATTCCAAAACATTTCCACCTATTCTAGCCATTGAATGCAGCTTCCTAATAAGTATCCCATGTGGAACAGTGTCAAACGCTTTCTGGAAGTCTAGGAATATGCAATCTGCCCAGCCCTCTCTTTCCTGTAAGATTTGGCTTACCTCATCATAAAATTCTAATAAGTTTGTTACTGTTGATCTGCCTTCTCTGAAGCCATGTTGCCTCACTGACAAAAAGTTGAAGGATTCCAAGTGAAGAGAGATATGTTTCCTTAGTAGTTTCTCCATAACTTTGCAAACTATGCTGGTCAAGGAAACTGGTCTATAGTTCAGAGCCGTATCCCTCCTTCCCTTTTTGAAGATAGGTATCACATTTGCTTGTTTCCAGCATCTTGGAATCTCCCCCGACTCCAGTGACTCCTTAAATATGATACTTAGTGCCACTGATATTGTGTCTGCGCATTTTTTAAGCACATGAGGGGATATGTCATCAGGACCTGTAGCTTTATGAACATCTAAATCCATCAGCGCTTTGCATACCCCTGTGGCTGTAAGGTTGATGTTCTCTAATGCCGGCCCTTGAGCTTCTATCACTACAATCTGAGGGGGCGGGGTATTTTCTACTGTAAATACTGACTGAAACTCCTTGTTCAATTCTTTTCATATCTCTTCATCCGTCTCAGTGATGCTTCCATCCTCTCTCTTTAGCCTTAAAACCTGTTCTTTTACCTTCAGTTTTCCTCTGATAAAGTTGTGGAAAAGCTTTGGATTTTCTTTAGCCTTCCTGGTGATGTCCCTCTCATAGTCTCTCTCTGCCTCTCTCCTTTTACTTAGGTAGTCATTTCTTGCTCTTTTGTAGGTTTGCCAGGCATTTATGTTTTTTCTCCTCCTATACCTTTTCCAGCATTTGTCTCTCCACTCCTTAGCTCTTTTACACCCATTATCGAACCATTTCTCTCTGGCATGAATTACACCTACTTTGGTGACAAGTATGCAGCAATCTACTATCTTCCCATATTTCTCACAAAAGATGTCATACATTTCTTGTACAGATTTGTTGTAAAATAAGGTTCTCCAGTCAATAACTGCAAAAAGCTCATTCATTTTGATGTAATCTACTTTCGGATAGTTCCTCCTCATGTCCTCAGTGCCTCTACTCTCAGGAAGAATATCTTCAATGATATACTCCATCAACAACACACAGTGGCCACTCTTTCCAATTGGTAGTTCATACTCATTCTTTTCAATATCCAACACATTATCTGTGAACACTAGATCAAGTAGTGATGGTTCATCCCCACCCCTAGCCCTTGTTGGTTCCATTACATGTTGGTGTAGGAAATTCCCTTGTACGCAATCTAGGAATCTTGCCCCGAATGAGTCCTCACCACTGTGTGGGTCAAGATTTATCCAATCTATCTCTTTATGATTAAAGTCTCCCATCATCAAAATCCTACATTTTTTTTCCCGTGCCATGTTAACAACTGAGTTTATGACTTCAATAGTACCTATATGACTTTCCTCATAACCTTCAAGCCTATTTAGGTTCCTTGGTGGGTTGTATACAACAGTTATTATAATGCTCTCTGACCCAGTATTTATGCGAGCAACAAGAAATTCCTTGAACTCACTTTCTATAGCCAAGTTTATTTCTTCAACTTGAATCCTTTCACTTATGAGCAGTGCTATCCCTCCACCCTGTGTGTGTGTGTGTGTGTGTGATTACCTATTTGTGATTACCTAATTGTGTTTACGGGAAAGAGCCCAAAGCTCACATCTTCCCGTCTCCTCATCGGTTCCATTTTATACTTAGTGATACTTATCATACCTGTCCTTAAAACTATGGATTGAGATAGCATTAACTACCTCCTCGCTTAGCCAATTCCAATTATCAACTACTCATACACTGAAAAAGTATTTCCTTACATCCTGCAAAGAAGTTTTCTTACGAAGCTTCAAACTATGACCTCTAGTTCTAGAGCCTGCCATATCAAAATATCGATCCCTATCCACTCTATCATAACCAGGAAGGAATTTAAAGACTGTCACCATATCCCCCCTCACTCTTCTAGCTTCGAGTGATGGTAAGTCTAATTCCCTCAGCCTCTCATCATAACTGAGATTGCGTATTTCTGGCACCAGTTTCGTGGCATGTCTTTGAACTTTTTCAAGCTTAGCTATGTGCTTTTTCAAGTACGGATTCCAAAAGGGGGCTGCATATTCGAGTTTTGGCCTCACATAGGTTACATAAATATTTCTGACACATTTCCTTGTCCATGTGCCTGAAGGCTACCTTTACATTTGATAAGAATGCATATGCTGCCCTTACTATGCCATTTATATGTATATCTGGAGACAAATCTGCCAGTATGTTTACTCCTAGATCTCTCTCATTTTCTGTCTCTTGAAGTTGTACTCCAGCCACCGAGTAGTCAATCTTGGGCCTTCTTGCACTTGTACCCATTCTCATTACCTTACATTTTGAAGTATAGAATTTCATTAGCCACTTTTCTGACCACTCATGCAGATTATTTAGATCCTCCTGAAGTTCTCTACCATTGTTAAAGTTTTTTAGCTTTTTTCACAATCTTTGCATCATCTGCAAACATATTCATGAATGAATTTACAGACTCTGGTAGGTCATTTACATATACAAGGAACAAAAGTGGCCCTAAAACTGAACCCTGTGGACCTCCACTACTAACTCTTCTCCATTCAGACACTGAGTGTCTTACTCTAACCCTCTGTTCCCTTCCTTCTAAGTAAGTTTTTATCCATTCCAAAACATTTCCACCTATTCTAGCCATTGATTGCAGCTTCCTAATAAGTATCCCATGTGGTACAGTGTCAAACGCTTTCTGGAAGTCTAGGAATATGCAATCTGCCCAGCCCTCTCTTTCCTGTAAGATTTGGCTTACCTCATCATAAAATTCTAATAAGTTTGTTACTGTTTATCTACCTTCTCTGAAGCCATGTTGCCTCACTGACAAAAAGTTGAAGAATTCCAAGTGAAGAGAGATATGTTTCCTTAGTAGTTTCTCCATAACTTTGCAAACTATGCTGGTCAAGGAAACTGGTCTATAGTTCAGAGCCGTATCCCTCCTTCCCTCTTTGAAGATAGGTATCACATTTGCTTGTTTCCAGCATCTTGGAATCTCCCCCGACTCCAGTGACTCCTTAAATATGATACTTAGTGCCACTGATATTGTGTTTGCGCATCTTTTAAGCACATGAGGGGATATGTCATCAGGACCTGTAGCTTTATGAACATCTATGGTGTGTGTGTGTGTGTGTGTGTGTGTGTGTGTGTGTGTGTGTGTGATTACCTAATTATGATTACCTAATTGTGTTTACGGGAAAGAGACCAAAGCTCGTATCTTCCCGTCTCCTCATCGGTTCCATTTTATACTTAGTGATACTTATCATACCTGTCCTTAAAACTATGGATTGAGATAGCATTAACTACCTCCTCGCTTAGCCAATTCCAATTATCAACTACTCTTACACTGAAAAAGTATTTCCTTACATCCTGCAAAGAAGATTTCTTACGAAGCTTCAAAACTATGACCTCTAGTTCTAGAGCCAGCCATATCAAAATATCGATCCCTATCCACTCTATCATAACCATGAAGGAATTTAAAGACTGTCACCATATCCCCCCTCAATCTTCTAGCTTCCAGTGATGGTAAGTCTAATTCCCTCAGCCTCTCATCATAACTGAGATTGCGTATTTCTGGCACCAGTTTCGTGGCATGTCTTTGAAGTTTTTCAAGCTTAGCTATGTGCTTTTTCAAGTGTGGATTCCAAAAGGGGGCTGCATATTCGACTTTTGGCCTCACATAGGTTACACAAATATTTTTGAACATTTCCTTGTCCATGTGCCTGAAGGCTATCTTTACATTTGATAAGAATGCATATGCTGCCCTTACTATGCCATTTATATGTATTTCTGGAGACAAATCTGCCAGTATGTTTACTTCTAGATCTCTCTCATTTTCTGTCTCTTGAAGTTGTACTCCAGCCACCGAGTAGTCAAGCTCGGGTCTTCTTGCACTTTGTGTGTGTGTGCATGTGTGTGTGTCTATATATGATTTCTATGCAATATTCATTGCCTTTCCATCTTATTCTCCATTTTCTTTCAACAATAATCCCCCAATTTTTATTAACCTTAGAGTTAGTTTTTGGTATAATCTCTATCGCATGTTAAGAATGTTTCTTTATTAATCCAACCCCTGCAATCGTTTGTACGTTCATATTATCTCTTTTATCACAATCTTCATCAGTTTATTTCCTGTTTTCGTTATTGGAAAGATAAGAGTTTAGGTATCAACTTATTGAGAGTGAGTTATACCTTGGGTCATTTACCAAAAGCTCTCCAAAAGTAAATCATGATAGCTTAGTGATCAGCGTGGTCAACTCTGGAATTGGTAAACCAGTGATAAAGACCACTGTGGAACAATAGGAATTGCATCCTCTTTAAATTCCCAAGCTACGCTTTCTCAAGGCTCAAATGTTGGATTGATCCCACTGACATACTGATAACCCTACCTGGGATATATTTCTGTGGGGTAATTAGGAAAGGGACGAAAATTGATAATTGAACTTTGGTCTGTTTGTAACTGCTCTCTAATTTTGTTTTCTGGTCGAATTTTGGTATATTACAAGCTCTTTCATCATTCTGTACCTAATTTAACTTTTGGTCTGTTATATTTTATAATTCTTAAATCATCCTGTTTATAGGATTGATTTTGGTCTTTCATAGTTTGTAGAGAGAGAGAGAGAGAGAGAGAGAGAGAGAGAGAGAGAGAGAGAGAGAGAGAGAGAGAGAGAGAGAGAGAGAGAGAGAGAGAGAGAGAGAGAGAGAAGGAGAGAGAGAGATTTGGTCTGTGACAGTTTATAACTGTTCTCTTATTCTGTTCCCAGGTTGGATTTTGGTCTCTCACAGTTTACAACTATTCTTTCATTTTGTTTCAAGTTGAATTTTTGTCTATCATTGTATTTCATGAACCAGGATCTTAGAAGAATGAGAAACAAGACTCTTGTGTCCTGGTTTGATTTTCTTCCATTGCAATTCGGCAGTTCATGAACCAATTATCAAGAAGATCCAACATTTTTTTTTCAATTTAAATTTTGTTCTGTCCTTGTTTTCTGTTCTATAAACTCAGTGTTTACCAGCTATACCCGTTTTGATGTGTATTTCCTAAATCAATAATCATAACAAAAATATAATATCAAGTTGTTGTTGTTTAAGGTACTCTCTTCTTTTGCAAAGTTTCCTTATTCGTATGGAGAATCCCTACCTATGATTCACCTTTCTTGCATTATTACTGTGCAACTATCAGAAACGCCTCTTATTTCAACCTTTAGACTTTTGCGAATGCAACTTTTGAAATCAGAACTTCTACCAGTAAGCCATGGAAGACTGTACAAGTCAAGAATCTAATGCGTGACTCTGAACAGATCACAGAGAAATTTGCCACGTCTTTTGTACAAAGATCTATTCTAATGGTACCCATACATGGTGAGATTTGGACTTGAGACGACCGGACAGATCTGGTTGGATCCAACCAGACTGAGGTCAACAACCAGCCCATAGACGATCCTATCTGGTCGAATCCAACCAGATCTGTCCGAAGGTCTCTAGGCCAATTGTCACCGTGTGTGGGCACCCTAAAAATTAATTATACAGACGCTACCCAACTGCACTTACTTACTTCTCAGTGATGTCTTGCAGGTTTACAACTTTGCATTAACTGAGTTTATATATACTCCATTCCTTTAATAAACAATTACGTTTGTAAACAATTTAGACACATTGCCCCATATGACAGTTCGACTCTTCGACTCTTGGGATTATAAATTCTGCAGTCAGGGATTCTAGAAATTCCCTTAAATCTTTCCAAGAAAGAGTAGCATTTTTCTGTGACCTGCTCAAAGTCGCGAGTTAAGATTCTTAATTTTCGGCTGTGGCTCAATGGTAGAAGCTCTGTCTTCAGTATTTTAAACATCTGTATGAGGCGAATCATGTATGGATCATTTATTTAAGCTGGTTACAAGTGTTATTATTATTATCATTATTATTATTATTATTATTATTATTATTATTATTATTATTATTATTATATTATTATTATTATTATTATTATTACTATTATTATTATTATTATTATTATTATTATTATTATTATTATTATTATTATTATTATTATTATTATTATTATAATTAGTACTATTATTTTTATTACTATTATTATTATTATTATTATTATTATTATTATTATTATTATTATTATTATTATTATTATTATTATTATTATTATAAATTACTTTCTTTTCTTCCTCTCCTTCTTCTTCTTCTTCTTCTTCTTCTTCTTCTTCTTCTTCTTCTTCTTCTTCTTCTTCTTCTTCTTCTTCTTCTCCAGTAAAAATTGGAATGTCAGAGCTCGGCTGGACTCTCTATTTAGGAAATCTTTTTATGGGCTTTCAGCAAAGTGGAAATCATGGAAAGAAGAGAGAGAGAGAGAGAGAGAGAGAGAGAGAGAGAGAGAGAGAGAGAGAGAGAGAGAGAGAGAGAGAGAGAGAGAGATAATATTATGAGTTACTAAGCGACAGTTAATATTTACTCATAAAAAGAATAACATCAGCTACTCTACATCAACATCTCGATCGATATCACTATGGGCTGCTTAGCATCGCTTTCAGCACTATATTTATAGTTAATATTGAGTTGAGCGTCCTCTGTTTCCCATAGTCAATTATCTGTGTGTGTGATTACCTAATTGTGATTACCTAATTGTGCTTACGGAAAAGAGCCCAAAGATCGTATCTTCCCGTATCCTTATCGGTTCCATTTTATACTTAGTGATACTTATCATACCTGTCCTTAAAACTATGGATTGAGATAGCATTAACTACCTCCTCGCTTAGTGAATTCCAATTATCAACTACTCTTACACTGAAAAAGTACTTCTTTACATCCTGCAAAGAAGTTTTCTTATGAAGCTTCAAAACTATTACCTCTAGTTCTAGAGCCAGCCATATCAAAATATCGATCTCTATCCACTCTATCATAACTAGGAAGGAATTTAAAGACTGTCACCATATCCCCCCTCAATCTTCTAGCATCGAGTGATGGTAGGTCTAATTCCCTCAGCCTCTCGTCGTAATTGAGATTGTGTATTTCAGGCACCAGTTTCGTGGCATATCTTTGAACTTTTTCAAGCTTAGCTATGTGCTTTTTCAAGTGCGGATTCCAAAAGGGGGTTGTATATTCAAGTTTTGGCCTCACATAGGTTACATAAATATTTATGAACATTTCCTTGTTCATGTGCCTGAAGGCTACCCTTACATTTGCTAAGAAAGCATATGCTGCCCTTACTATGCCATTTATATGTATTTCTGGAGACAAATCTGCTGGTATGTTTACTTCTAGATCTCTCTCATTTTCTGTCTCTTGAAGTTGTACTTCTGCCATCGAGTAGTCAAGCTTGGGCTTTCTTGCACTTGTACCCATTCTCATTACCTTACATTTTGAAGTATTGAATTTCATTATCCACTTTCATGACCAATCGTGGAGACTATTTAGTTCTTCCTGAAGTTCTCTACTATTGCTCTCGTTTCTTACTTTCTTCACAATCTTTGCATCATCTGCAAACATATTCATGAATGAATTTACAGACTGGTAGGTCATTTACATATACAAGGAACAAAAGTGGCCCTAAAACCGAACAATACAGAACTCACCTACTAACTCTTCTCCATTCAGACACTGAGTGTCATACTCTAACCCTCTGTTCCTTTCCTTCTAAGTAAGTTTTTATCCATTCCTAGACATTTCCACCTATTCTAGCCATTACTTGCAGCTTCCTAATAAGTTTCCCGTGTGGAACAGTGTCAAATGCTTTCTGGAAGTCTAGGAATATGCAATCTGCCAAGCCCTCTCTTTCCTGTAAGATTTGGCTTACCTCATCATAAAATTCTAATGAGATTGTTACTGTTGATCTGCCTTCTCTGAAGCCATGTTGTCTCACTGACAAAAAGTTGAAGGATTCCAAGTGAAGAGAGATATGCTTCCTTAGTAGTTTCTCCATAACTTTGCAAACTATGCTGGTCAAGGAAACTGGTCTATAGTTTAGAGCCATATCCCTCCTTACCTTTTTGAAGATAAGTATCATGTTTGCTTCTTTCCAGCATCTTGGAATCTCCCCTGACTCCAGTAACTTTTTAATATGATACTTAGTGCCACTGATATTGAGTTTGTGCATTTTTTAAGTACATGAGGGGATATATCATCAGCGCTTTGCATACCTCAGTGGCTGAAAGGTTGATGTTCTCTAATACCGGCCCTTGAGCTTCTATCTCTGCAATCTGAGGGGCTGGGGTATTTTCTACTGTAAATACTGACTGAAACTCCTTGTTCAGTTCTTTGCAGATCTCTTCATCCGTCTCAGTGATGCTTCCATCAGCTCTCTTAAGCCTTAAAACCTGTTCTTTTACCTTCAGTTTTCCTCTGGTAAAGCTATGGAAAAGCTTGGGATTTTCTTTACCTTCCTGGTCATGTCCCTTTCATAGTCTCTCTCTTCCTCTCTTCTTTTACTTTGGTAATAATTTATAATTCTTTTGTAGGTTTGCCAGGTATTAAGTATTTTCTTTTCCTATACCTTTTCCAGCATTTGTCACTCCACTCCTTAAAATCTTTTACACTCATTATCGAACCATTTCTCTCTGGCATGAATTACACCTTCTTTAGTGACAGGTATGCAGCAATCTACTATTTTCCCATATTTCTCACAAAAGTTGTCGTACATTTCTTATACAGATTTGTTGTAAAATAAGGTTCTCCAGTCAATAACTGCAAAAAGCTTATTCATTTTGATGTAATCTCCTTTCGGATAGTTCCTCCTCATGTCCTCAGTGCCCCTAATCTCAGGCAGAATATCTTCAATGATATACTCCATCAACAACACACAGTGGTCACTCTTTCCAATTGGTGGTTCATACTCAATCTTTTCAATATCCAACACGTTTTCTGTGAATACTAGATCAAGTAGTGATGGCTTATCCCCACCCCTGGCCCTCGTTGGTTCCATTAAATGTTGGGGTAGGAAGTTCCCTTGTACGCAATCTAGGAATCTTGCCCCGAATGAGTCCTCACCACCGTGTGGGTCAAGATTTATCCAATCTATCTCTTTATGATTAAAATCTCCCATAATCAAAATCCTACATTTTCTCTCCCTTGCCATGTTAACAACTGAGTTTATGACTTCAATAGTACCTATATGACTTTCCTCATAAACTTCTGGCCTATTCTGGTTCCTTGGTGGGTTATATACAACAGTTATTATAATGCTCTCTGACCCAGTATTTATGCGAGCAACAAGAAATTCCTTGAACTCACTTTCTATAGCCAAGTTTATTTCTTCAACTTGAATCCTTTCACTTATGAGCAGTGCTATCCCTCAATCAGTCCTCTCAGATCTTTCAACCCTTAATATTCTGAAGTCCTTAGGAAAAACTGTGACACTATTTATGTCCTCACTCAACTTAGTCTCTGTAATTGCTACTATATCTGCCTTACTGTTGTGAATCCTATCTTTTAATTCTACTGCCTAACCAGCTAATCCATCAGCATTTGTGTATAACAATCTTAATGAGGCCCCATCCCCTGATCTTCCGTCATCATCATCTTTATCTCCCCTTTCTCTGGAGGAACTTCGAAATGAACATTTTTCTTCTCTTCTTTATTTCTTTTATCATTTAACCTTCTTGCCTCTTGCAACGATTTTTTTTTTATCCTTTCCATCTCATCATGTGTTAATGAAAGCTTCTTTGAATTCTTGAAGGTCTTTTGGACTTTTTTCCCAGCAATATTTCTCTACATATTTCCCCTCTGTCAAAGGTTACTTTTGTTGGTCTTTGCTTTCCCTCTCTCGAATATATATATATATATATATATATATATATATATATATATATATATATATATATATATATATATATATATATATATATATATATATATTATATATATATATATATATATATATATATATATATATATATATATATATATATATATATATATATATATATATATATATATATATATATATATATATATATATATATATATATATATATATATATATATATATATATATATATATATACATATACATATATATATATATATATATATATATATATATATATATATATATATATATATATATATATATATGTATTATTTATTTGTGTGTGTGTGTGTGTGTGTGTGTGTGTGTGTGTGTGTGTGTGCGTATGTGTGTGTGTGTGTGTATGTGTGTGTGTAATTACCTAATTGTTTTTACGGGAAAGAGCTCAAAGCTCGTATGTTCCAGTCTCCTGATCGGTTCCATTTTATACTTAGTGATACTTATCATACCTGTCCTTAAAACTATGGATTGAGATAGCATTAACTACCTTCTCACTTAGCCAATTCCAATTATCAACTACTCATACACTGAAAAAGTATTTCCTTACATCCTGCAAAGAAGTTTTCTTACGAAGCTTCAAACTATGACCTCTAGTTCTAGAGCCTGCCATATCAAAATATCGATCCCTATCCACTCTATCATAACCATGAAGGAATTTAAAGACTGTCACTATATCCACCCTCAATCTTCTAGCTTCCAGTGATGGTAAGTCTAATTCCCTCAGCCTCTCAGCATAACTGAGCTTACGTATTTCTGGCACGAGTTTCGTGGCATGTCTTTGAACTTTTTCAAGCTTAGCTATGTGCTTTTTCAAGTGTGGATTCCAAAAGGGGGCTGCATATTCGACTTTTGGCCTCACATAGGTTACATAAATATTTATGAACATTTCCTGGACCATGTGCCTGAAGGCTACCTTTACATTTGATAAGAATGCATATGCTGCCCTTACTATGCCATTTATATGTATTTCTGGAGACAAATCTGCCAGTATGTTTACTCCTAGATCTCTCTCATTTTCTGTCTCTTGAAGTTGTACTCCAGCCACCGAGTAGTCAATCTTGGGCCTTCTTGCACTTGTACCCATTCTCATTACCTTACATTTTGAAGTATAGAATTTCATTAGCCACTTTTCTGACCACTCATGCAGACTATTTAGATCTTCCAGAAGTTCTCTACCATTGTTCTCGTTTTTTACTTTCTTCACAATCTTTGCATCATCTGCAAACATATTCATGAATGAATTTACAGACTCTGGTAGGTCATTTACATATACAAGGAACAAAAGTGGCCCTAAATCTGAACCCTGTGGAACTCCACTACTAACTCCTCTCTATTCAGACACTGAGTATATTACTCTAACCCTCTGTTCCCTTCCTTCTAAGTAAGTTTTTATCCATTCCAAAACATTTCCACCTATTCTAGCCATTACTTGCAGCTTCCTAATAAGTCTCCCATGTGGAACAGTGACAAACGCTTTCTGGAAGTCTAGGAATATGCAATCTGCCCAGCCTTCTCTTTCCTGTAAGATTCGGCTTACTTCATCATAGAATTCTAATAAGTTTATTACTGTTGATCTGCCTTCTCTGAAGCCATGTTGCCTCACTGACAAAAAGTTGAAGGATTCCAAGTGAAGAGAGATATGTTTCCTTAGTAGTTTCTCCATAACTTTGCAAACTATGCTGGTCAAGGAAACTGGTCTATAGTTCAGAGCCGTATCCCTCCTTCCCTTTTTGAAGATAGGTATCACATTTGCTTGTTTCCAGCATCTTGGAATCTCCCCTGACTCCAGTGACTTTTTAAACATGATAATTAGTGCCACTGATATTGACTTTGCGCATATTTTAAGTACATGAGGGGATATGTTATCAGGACCTGTAGCTTTATGAACATCTGAATTTATCGGCTATTTGCATACCTCTGTGGCTGTAAGGTTGATGTTCTGTAATACCGGGCCTTGAGCTTCTATCTCTGCAATCTGAGGCGCTGGGGTATTTCCTACTGTAAATACTGACTGAAACTCCTTGTTCAATTCTTTGCATATCTCTTCATCCGTCTCAGTGTTGCTTCCATCCTCTCTCTTTAGCCTTAAAACCTGTTCTTTTACCTTCAGTTTTCCTCTGATAAAGTTGTGAAAAAGCTTGGGATTTTCTTTAGCCTTCCTGGTGATGTCCATCTCATAGTCTCTCTCTGCCTCTCTCCTTTTACTTATGTAGTCATTTCTTGCTCTTTTGTAGGTTTGCCAGGCATTTATGTTTTTTCTCATCCTATAACTTTTCCAGCATTTGTCTCTCCATTCCTTAGCTCTTTTACACTCATTATCGAACCATTTCTCTCTGGCATGAATCACACCTCCTTTGGTGACAAGTATGCAGCAATCTACTATCTTCCCATATTTCTCACAAAAGATGTCATACATTTCTTGTACAGATTTGTTGTAAAATAAGGTTCTCCAGTCAATAACTGCAAAAAGCTCATTCATTTTGATGTAATCTCCTTTCGGATAATTCCTCCTCATGTCCTCAGTGCCTCTACTTTCAGGCAGAATATCTTCAATTATATACTCCATCAACAACACACAGTGGTCACTCTTTCCAATTGGTGGTTCATACTCAATTTATTCAATATCCAACACATTATGTGTGAATACTAGATCAAGTAGTGATGGCTTATCCCCACCCCTGGCCCTCGTTGGTTCCATTACATGTTGGTGTAGGAAATTCCCTTGTATGCAATCTAGGAATCTTGCCCAGAATGAGTCCTCACCACTGTGTGGGTCAAGATTTATCCAATCTATCTCTTTATGATTAAAAGTCTCCCATAATCAAAATCCTACATTTTCTCTCCCGTGCCATGTTAACAACTGAGTTTATGACTTCAATAGTACCTATATGACTTTCCTCATAAACTTCTAGCCTATTCTGGTTCCTTGGTGGGTTATATACAACAGTTATTATAATGCTCTCTGATCCAGTATTTAAGCGAGCAACAAGAAATTCCTTGAGCTCACTTTCTATAGCCAAGTTTATTTCTTCAACTTGAATCCTTTCACTTATGAGCAGTGCTATCCCTCCACCAGTCCTCTCAGATCTTTCAACCCTTAATATTCTGAAGCCCTTAGAAAAAACTGTGACACTGTTTATGTCCTCACTCAACTTAGTCTCTGTAATTGCTACTATATCTGCCTTACTGTTGTGAATCCTATCTTTTAATTCTACTGCCTTACCAGCTAATCCATCAGCATTTGTGTATAACAATCTTAATGAGGCCCCATCCCCTGATCTTCTGTCATTATCTTCTTTATCTCCCCTTTGTCTAGAAGAACTCTGAAATGAAAATTTTTCTTCTCTTTTTCATTTCTTTCCTCATTTAACCTTCTTGCCTCTTCCAACAACTTTTTCATCTTTCCCATCTCTTCCTGTGTTCTGTATCGTCTAATGAACACTTCTTTGAATTCTTGAAGGTCTTTTAGACTATTTTTTCTCAACAATATTTCCCTACATGTTTCCCCTCTCTCAAAGGCTTCTTTTGTTGGTCTCGGCTTTCCTTCCCTCAAATATTTGCCTAGTTGGTGTATGTTTACAATATCCTCAGGACCACAAACTACTCCAAGCATTCTTATCAGGTCTTCAACCCTACCTTTATTTTCTTCAAGTCTTCCCCTGCCATATTGGCTCCTGGGATTCGCTTATGCCTGAGATTACCACTGTCTTCTTTTTATCAAGTGCCTGTTTGATGGGTGGGTTTGCCCTTTCCATCACAACGTCTTTCATTTTTTCGATTACTGTCTCTTTATAGTCAACTGTTTGTATGTTTTCCAGTGCCACCACCTTTACAGCCTCTTTTACTGCCACATTCCCCTTTAGTGCATCAGCAAAGGAAGTTTTCATGGCATCATTTTCCATATACAGCTCCTGGAACTCTTTTCTAAACTGTTCAATGTTTTCCTTAATCTGGACATGCCAAGCTGCAATCTCGTCTCTCTCAGAAGAGAGCAGTGAACTAACATCTAATTCATTTAGGTTGTCATTCAGCTGTTTGTTTTTATCTTCTTGTGTGTGTGTGTGTGTGTGTGTGTGTGTGTGTGTGTGTGTGTGTGTGTGTGTGTGTGTGTGTGTGTGTGTGTGTGTGTGTGTGTGATTAACTAATTGTGTTTACGGGAAAGAGCCCAAAGCTCGTATTTTCCCATCTCCTGATCGATTCCATTTTCTACGTAGTGATACTTATCATACCTGTACTTAAAACTATGGATTGAGATAGCATTAACTACCTCCTCAGTAGCGAATCCCAATTATCAACTACTCTTACACTAAAAAAGTATTTCCTTACATCCTGCAAAAATATATTCTTACGAAGCTTCAAACTATGACCTCTAGTTCTAGAGCCAGCCATATCAAAATATCGATCCCTATCCACTCTATCATAACCAGGAAGGAATTTAAAGACTGTCACCATATCCCCCCTCAATCTTCTAGCTTCGAGTGATGGTAAGTCTAATTCCCTCAGCCTCACATTATAACTGAGATTGCGTATTTCTGGCACCATTTTCGTGGCCTGTCTTTGAACTTTTTCAAGCTTAGCTATGTGCTTTTTCAAGTGCGGATTCCAAAAGGGGGCTGCATATTCGAGTTTTAGCCTCACATAGGTTACATAAATATTTCTGAACATTTCCTTGTCCATGTGCCTGAAGGCTACCCTTACATATGATAAGAATGCATGTGTGTAATTACCTAATTGTAATTACTTAATTGTGTTAACGGGAAAGAGCCCAAAGCTCGTGTGTGTGGAATTACCTAATTGTGATTACCTAATTGTGTTTACGGGAAAGAGCCCAAAGCTCACATCTTCCCGTCTCCTCATCGGTTCCATTTTATACTTAGTGATACTTATCATACCTGTCCTTAAAACTATGGATTGAGATAGCATTAACTACCTCCTCGCTTTGCGAATTCCAATTATCAACTACTCTTACACTGAAAAAGTATTTCCTTACATCCTGCAAAGAAGTTTTCTTACGAAGCTTCAAACTATGACCTCTAGTTCTAGAGCCAGCCATATCAAAATATCGATCCCTATCCACTCTATCATAACCAGGAAGGAATTTAAAGACTGTCACCATATCCCCCCTCAATCTTCTAGCTTCGAGTGATGGTAAGTCTAATTCCCTCAGCCTCACATTATAACTGAGATTGCGTATTTCTGGCACCATTTTCGTGGCCTGTCTTTGAACTTTTTCAAGCTTAGCTATGTGCTTTTTCAAGTGCGGATTCCAAAAGGGGGCTGCATATTCGAGTTTTAGCCTCACATAGGTTACATAAATATTTCTGAACATTTCCTTGTCCATGTGCCTGAAGGCTACCCTTACATATGATAAGAATGCATGTGTGTAATTACCTAATTGTAATTACTTAATTGTGTTTGCGGGAAAGAGCCCAAAGCTCGTGTGTGTGTAATTACCTAATTGTGATTACCTAATTGTGTTTACGGGAAAGAGCCCAAAGCTCACATCTTCCCGTCTCCTCATCGGTTCCATTTTATACTTAGTGATACTTATCATACCTGTCCTTAAAACTATGGATTGAGATAGCATTAACTACCTCCTCGCTTTGCGAATTCCAATTATCAACTACTCTTACACTGAAAAAGTATTTCCTTACATCCTGCAAAGAAGTTTTCTTACGAAGCTTCAAACTATGACCTCTAGTTCTAGAGCCAGCCATATCAAAATATCGATCCCTATCCACTCTATCATAACCATGAAGGAATTTAAAGACTGTCACCATATCCCCCCTCACTCTTCTAGCTTCGAGTGATGGTAAGTCTAATTCCCTCAGCCTCTCATCATAACTGAGATTGCGTATTTCTGGCACCAGTTTCGTGGCATGTCTTTGAACTTTTTCAAGCTTAGCTATGTGCTTTTTCAAGTGCGGATTCCAAAAGGGGGCTGCATATTCGACTTTTGGCCTCACATAGGTTACATAAATATTTCTGAACATTTCCTTGACCATGTGCCTGAAGGCTACCTTTACATTTGATAAGAATGCATATGCTGCCCTTACTATGCCATTTATATGTATTTCTGGAAACAAATCTGCCAGTATGTTTACTCCTAGATCTCTCTCATTTTCTGTCTCTTGAAGTTGTACTCCAGCCACCGAGTAGTCAATCTTGGGCCTTCTTGCACTTGTACCCATTCTCATTACCTTACATTTTGAAGTATTGAATTTCATTAGCCACTTTTCTGACCACTCATGCAGATTATTTAGATCCTCCTGAAGTTCTCTACCGTTGTTCTCGTTTTTTACTTTCTTCACAATCTTTGCATCATCTGCAAACATATTCATGAATGAATTTACAGACTCTGGTAGGTCATTTACATATACAAGGAACAAAAGTGGCCCTAAAACTGAACCCTGTGGAACTCCACTACTAACTCTTCTCCATTCAGACACTGAGTGTCTTACTCTAACCCTCTGTTCCCTTCCTTCTAAGTAAGTTTTTATCCATTCCAAAACATTTCCACCTATTCTAGCCATTGAATGCAGCTTCCTAATAAGTCTCCCATGTGGAACAGTGTCAAACGCTTTCTGGAAGTCTAGGAATATGCAATCTGCCCAGCCCTCTCTTTCCTGTAAGATTTGGCTTACCTCATCATAAAATTCTAATAAGTTTGTTACTGTTGATCTGCCTTCTCTGAAGCCATGTTGCCTCACTGACAAAAAGTTGAAGGATTCCAAGTGAAGAGAGATATGTTTCCTTAGTAGTTTCTCCATAACTTTGCAAACTATGCTGGTCAAGGAAACTGGTCTATAGTTCAGAGCCGTATCCCTCCTTCCCTTTTTGAAGATAGGTATCACATTTGCTTGTTTCCAGCATCTTGGAATCTCCCCCGACTCCAGTGACTCCTTAAATATGATACTTAGTGCCACTGATATTGTGTTTGCGCATTTTTTAAGCACATGAGGGGATATGTCATCAGGACCTGTAGCTTTATGAACATCTAAATCCATCAGCGCTTTGCATACCTCTGTGGCTGAAAGGTTGATGTTCTCTAATACCGGCCCTTGAGCTTCTATCACTGCAATCTGAGGGGGTGGGGGTATTTTCTACTGAACAGACTGACTGAAACTCCTTGTTCAATTCTTTGCAGATCTCTTCATCCGTCTCAGTGATGCTTCCATCCGCTCTCTTTAGCCTTAAAACCTGTTCTTTTACCTTCAGTTTTCCTCTGATAAAGCTGTGAAAAAGCTTGGGATTTTCTTTAGCCTTCCTGGTGATGTCCCTCTCATAGTCTCTCTCTGCCTCTCTCCTTTTACTTAGGTTGTCATTTCTTGCTCTTTTGTAGGTTTGCCAGGCATTTATGTTTTTTCTCCTCCTATAGCTTTTCCAGCATTTGTCTCTCCACTCCTTAGCTCTTTTACACTATTTATCGAACCATTTCTCTCTGGCATAAATTACACCTACTTTGGTGACAAGTATGCAGCAATCTACTATCTTCCCATATTTCTCACAAAAGATGTCATACATTTCTTGTACAGATTTGTTGTAAAATAAGGTTCTCCAGTCAATAACTGCAAAAAGCTCATTCATTTTGATGTAATCTACTTTCGGATAGTTCCTCCTCATGTCCTCAGTGCCTCTACTCTCAGGAAGAATATCTTCAATGATATACTCCATCAACAACACACAGTGGCCAC
>JAXCGZ010008073.1:0-22500 GCA_037179515.1 Halocaridina rubra
CAGCTCTCTCTCTCCTCTCTCTCTCTCTCTCTCTCTCTCTCTCCTCTCTCTCCTCTCTCTCTTCTCTCTCTCTCTCTCTCTCTCTCTCTCTCCTCTCTCTTCTCTCTCTCTCTCTCTCTCTCTCTCTCTCTCTCTCTCTCTCTCTCTCTCTCTCTCTCTCTCTCTCTCTCTCTCTCTCTCTCTCTCTCTCTCTCCTCTCTCTCTCTCTCTCTCTCTCTCTCTCTCTCTCTCTCTCTTCTCTCTCTCTCTCTCTCTCTCTCCTCTCTCCTCTCTCTCTCTCTCTCTCTCTCTCTGTCTCTCTCTCTCTCTTCTCTCTCTCTCTCTCTCTCTCTCTCTCTCTCTCTCTCTCTCTCTCTCTCTCTCTCTCTTTTTCCCCCCGAAATTTTATTTTTTTGCTCAACTTCAGGACATGTATTTTTAATTGTAAGTAGTTTTAACATGTTCATATGGAGTCGCTGTTTATCACTAGCCTCTTAAAAGATAGTTTTATTTTGGCTTGAATTTTTACTACAGGATGTCCTTCCTATCATCGACCTCTTTATTGACAATTAAATATTAAAATTTTTGTTGAAATTAAGAATTGAGCCACTGGGTGGGGAGTAAGCAAGCTCAACTTTGTATGGGTCCTAAGACGAGATCAGTGAAGAGGCTTGGTGTCAAGCAGGGCTTGCGACCGCACTTTTAAAAGCTAAATCAACATGCTGATGTATAATAGCGAACCCAAGTGAATATTGGAAGCGCTGCTGAAGGAGAAAACTAATTGCTGTCTATTAGAGTTAAGTATTGGAATAGCTTGGCAGTAGTCTCCATGGCAAAATGGTAGCGTCCGCGGCTCTGAGGCGGCAGGTCGAGGGTTCGCGCCCCGTCACGGACTGAGGTTAGTAAGGGCATGCACTCAGGGTAACGATTACATCTGCCTAAACAAGTTATTCGCAAGAAGGCAACCGTCCTCGCCCTTAGTAGAAAAGGGAGTTCGTGACGTAAAACCGAAACAAATTGGAATAGCTTGGCACTGTCTGTGTACACAGCTTCATACTGTGCATATTATTAGGTACATTTATCCCACTAGTGTACGTGCACCTCACCATGTGTACTCTTTATTTTACCTGGACATACGCAGCCTACCCTAACCATCACTCCAAAATGCTTCATAAACAGCACCTTTGTCATTCAATAATATTGTCCCTAGGCAGAAAGGTGTGGCTTTAGTCACCGTGGCTCAAGCGGTAGCGTCCGTTACTCTGAGGCGTCAGGTCGAGGATTCGCGCCCCGTCACGGTCTGAGGTTAGCAAGGGCATGCAATCAGGGTAACGATTACATCTGCCTAAACAAGTCCTTCGCAAGAAGGCAACCGTCCCAGTCCTTGGTAGAAAAGGGAGTCCGTGACGTAAAACCGGAACAACAGAAGGGTGTGGCTTAAATGTCCCGGTAGACCGCAGACTAAGTAACAATGTAATATTATTACTGCATTGGAACTTACTCCTCGCATTGCTGCCACTGCTGCAAGTCATAATTTGAGACCCCCTCTTAATCATCTATAATATATACGAGGAATACCAATACATGTGAAGAGGGCAGCTTTAAGGGGCATCGTTTGTTGGATACAAAACCCACCCTCGCCCCAATCAGAGTTCCTCCTGGATCTGTTCTCTCCTCCCACCCTTATATACACTCAGAAGCTCGTGAACGAAGCATCTCAGACTTCTCTCTTGATTTTCCTCCTCCGGCAGCTCCACCTTCAACAGTTCTCATCTCTCTGTCTCTCGCCCCTCCCTTCGCCAACACCCTTGCCCTGCCTTCCTACGCTTTTCTCGCACATCCTTCGCCCACTCTTTTCGCTCTTATGACTTATCCTTTTCCCTCTCCTCTTCCTCCTCCGTCATACCATTCTTGATCTGCTGGAATCTTTTTTTTTTTTTTTCAATCCCCCTATAATATCTTCAATTTTTTTTTGGTCTTTTTTTTTCCTTCTTATCCTCTTCTCCATCTAATTCCTCTCCTTCGTTTCTTCTTCCTCCTCCTCCTCATCCTCCGTCTTTCTCTTGTGTGGATATTTTTTCCCATCCTTTTTGTTGATAATTTATTCACCACATCAAAAATGACTTTTGAGATTTTCTCGTTGTCATCGCAACTTCACCCCCCCCCATCCCCACCTCATCCCCCTCCGGGTGATAATACGTGTGGAATTGAAAGTTTAGCGGAATCGGAGGTACCCCGTCCCCCCAAACACACACACACACACACATAACACACACACACACACACACACACCGTATCACAAGTAGGTAATTACAGTTAGACAATTACACACACACACAGACCAAATCTTTACTTTATCGGAATATTTCCCAACTCATTCTTTCATCCATTTTATGTCCATGTAAGGTGTCATGCTAGCCTTACTTCTTGCTTAAAAAATACGCGACTTGCCGAATATGAAGGGTAAATATTGTAAAAAGATCACTTAACTTATTTCAATTTCATACTAATACTCTAAAAAGGCTAAATACAGACATGGAATTTAGTGCAATATGTATTGATTTGTTTGTTGTGGTACAAATTTCCTTTGTTTTGACTAGGCCTAGTTTAATGTTTTTAGTATCTGATCATTCGCCCTCTAATTGTGAGCTGGTTTGTCTGACCCTGAGAAGTGGAGTTGTTTTTGTGCTAGATTTTTTGTGTGCAGATGTTTCTTTAACTAGGATTAGTATAATTTTTGTTTTTTTAGTTTTTACATACGCGTTCTTTCGCATTGTAATTGCTACGCAGATGTGTCTGGTGAGACAATACCTAGCGAAATTTCGTTACTGTCTGCAGTGTATATGTAATGCTGCGGTTTTGTGTGTGTGTGAGTACATATACATAATATTTATTCTCGTTAACAGGGAGTAAACTCTTGCTAATAAGTTTCGGTAAGTGTTTATCACACTGAATAAAGCTCAAAAATGTCGTTAAGGTAAGCTATCGTGATGAGTAAACAATTATTCGATGCAAATTGATAAAGTTGTCAGGAAGCCAACCGGCTTCATACCTCGACATCAAACTTAGGCCCGATTTCTTAAACAGTGTAAACCTAGGATACCATATTGTTGGTTAGCTAGACACACAAATGGATTTCATAAACGCATCTGACGCGGTTCTGTGTATGGGCTAGGATCCCGTACGGGATCCTAGCCATACACAGAACCGCGTCATGCGTTTATGAAATCCAATTGTGTGTCTAGCTAACTAACAATATGGTATCCTAGGTTTACACTGTTTTAAGAAATCGGGCCAAAGAAGACAAGAGTTAGTTTACCGAGTTCGACTGAGGTTCCTGTTAGTAATGTTAATAGGATTTAATCAGTTTTGACTGAAAGAGGTTCACTCTCTTTGTAAGTAATCCATTGATATGAGTAAGGACCTCTGTTTGTGGAATTTTATGGAAAAAGTTACGGTAATGTACCTATTCTATCATAAAAGAATATAGTTTAACCAGTTGAAAGCCGATGTTAAAGTGAAAAGAAAAACCAAATGGTTGGATACATAATGAAGCTTTCTTGAAAAGGAGAGAAGTCACCATTGGAATTAGTGATGTGTGAAGCACAGATGGGGGGGGGGGGGGGGGGGGGGGGGGGGGACGGGGGGGGAGAGAGAGAGAGAGAGAGAGAGAGAATCTTGTCGCTTCTAAAATTGACACAATCGCCTTTTTTCCGTTAAAAAATATTTATCAATTCTTTTAGAGACTTATTATATATGAAGATTATCATTCTTATGCTGTTTTGGGGCAGTAAAAATATAAGGAATGCTAATCTCCTTAGTTTAACATGATACGGGCTTGGCATAGTGGGGAATTTCTCTCTCTCTCTCTCTCTCTCTCTCTCTCTCTCTCTCTCTCTCTCTCTCTCTCTCTCTCTCTCTCTCTCTCTCTCTCTCTATCTCTCTCTCTCTCTCTATCTCTCTCTCTCTCTCTCTATATATATATATATATATATATATATATATATATATATATATATATATATATATATATATATATATATATATATGAGCAGTGGCTGGGTTATGAAACTCCCTTATCCCTATTTTGACCGTTACATGAATTTTGAAATGCATATAGATGAAATTTATAAAAAAGTAATGGGTACTCTAATATATCTAAATAGGGTAAAAGACTCATTTAAAACATCAACTCGTATAATAATTGTCCAGTCCTTAGCTATGAGTTTAATTAATTACTGTCTCAAAGTTTGGGGATGTACAAATAAGACTCAATTACAAAGAATACAAAAGTTACAAAACTTTGCAGCACGAGTGGCTGTTGGCAATGTAAGAAAATACGAGCACATCTCGCCTGTTTTAAAAGATCTAGAATGGATAAAGATTAGAGATAAATATGTTTTTGATATATGTACCTTTGTTTTTAATATACTAAGAAACAATCTTCCTGATTGCTTGTATAATTTTTCTACAGTAAGCTCAGTTACCGGGTTAACTACCCGTCAAGGGGAAGATTTATTAGTACGAAGGTCTAAAACTGATATTGGCTCAAGAGATATAAACATTCGTGGACCTCATTAATATAATCAGCTTCCCAGAGAACTAAAAAATGCTGGTTCAGTGTATACTTTTAAATATAATCTTAAGAAGTTACTCTTAAAGGAAGATTTTACTTGTAAATTTTAATAGTACACCCATATTTGAATACCCAATGTACGTTGGAAATAAAGTCTTATTATTATTATTATTATCAAGGAGCTGGGATGGGGTGAATTGCCTTACTAGTGATGGATAGATTCTCTTCGTTCGACTCGGCCACAGTACGTCCAATGTATATGTATGTATTTTTATACATTAATCGATTCTATAGTAAATCATACATAGGTTAAAGATGATTTATTGCAATATGTTTGTCCCCTGGATATCTCCGGACATGAGAGAGATATGAAATGTTAGGTGACAACTTATGTAACATTATTATTATTATTATTATTATTATTATTATTATTATTATTTATTATTATTATTATTTTTACCTACATATGTACTCCGTAAACTATTGATGAAATATGTAATACTTCCAGGATGAGCTTTGTTTACTGATGTAAAATAATTTTATACACAGATGAACTGTATCAGTACTTAAGGAGCAATAATTAACTTTTATTATATTTAAGATACAATATATTCAAAAACATATTATATTAAAAAAAAATATTGCTTATTATTATTACCTGTATGTGTCTGAACAGACTGAAGAAGATACAGAGTGGTTAATTGTACATGAAAATTAAGTCATGGTAACTCGCTCCCCTGAAATCAAGACTTTATTTTATTATTATTTTTTTGGGGGTAGTATTTCCTAATCTGACATCCTTTAGATTGGCTGCTGGTAATGATGCACTTATCTTCATCAGTCGACAGTAGAGTGGCTTCTGATGCAGTCTTGAAGAACTTCTCGTCATTTTATTTTCTTTTTATTTTTTAGTGTTTGTGTTTCGGTGTAAAGGATTTATTTTTTTTCTACCCGCATATGTCCCGGGAGTGTATTTCGTATCCGTTTAAAATTTAACGCAAAATAGAATTAAAATTAAAGCACGGAGGATATTAAATGGACAGTAGTCCTTTAAATGAGCGATCAGTTAATTTTTGTAATGCTGTGTGTGTTAATAGAACATATATACACTTGATAAGTGGTGATAAAAAAGATTCGGTATCATACAGTGTAGTGTATTAGTAAAAATATTCATTGAAACTTGTTGTAATACGGACTGGGAAGATCCATTAAATCATTGAATAAACTTCTGTTGTGACTCGTTGAAGCTTTCTCAGTCTGCTCAACATTTTGATTCTCAACTTATTTTTCGATCATTAATCCCCCTTGGAATTATGTAATTTGTCAGTGTAAAGGCACACAGAGATATTTTAAAAAACGGTCTGACAGTCTACATTGTATTTTATTTGATTTTAGGTATTATATAATTAAATCCAGGGGATCAAATACTACCCTTAGTTGAGAACAACTGCCGTTCATTATATTTACTTTGTATGAATTTATTGGTGACAGCAGCACAATGACTTATCCTGGTCCTTCGCGCCCTATGAGGGCTCAACTGAGCTTAGTTATCTCAGAGGAAAAAACTCACGTCCCCTTGAAAGCTGTATTGTCGGCACCTGCAACATTAGTCTCTACAAAGGTAGACTTTGTCCCACTATTAATTTTCTATGTTAGTTCATTAAGTTCAGCATTAACATCGATTAATAGTTACAGTAATTGACTGTACATACTAGAGCTTGATTTGCTCAAAGGGTACAGTACTTCAACATTGCCAACAATGTCTCTGAGAAACTTAAATTGAAAAATTATACATATTAATCTGAATACATGTGGGTACGAGATTTGTTGTTTTTGGACACTGTCCTTCCTAACCATAATGAAGAGAAGCATGGTCTTTACATTTTATTTTCAAGTATGCATAAATATTTCTCAAAATCTTTTTTAACAATTGTAATCTGTATTTTTTTAAGTTACTACTGTTATTTTATTTTGTTTCCTTTTTTAGTGCACAGTCTCTCTAGTTCTAACACTGCTCTTAATGTATTTTGCTCGAAATTTCTTGTCATATTAGTTAATGTTATTCCCATTGGTGGGAGAGAGAGAGATGACTTCACTCGTCTTTCCTGTGTCGTAAGAGCATACCAGCGAAGGACAGGTTATCTCGTCCTTCCAATTGTTTTCATACGACAATATCTGAATGAAAGAGTGATTTGTGGGAGGGTGTGATGATGCCCTGTTACCTTCACTTCTTTACTCGATTATCTTCACCCTGGAGGGTTTCTTGGCATATGGTGCCACATTGGAAAATATATTATTATTATTATTATTATTTATTATTATTATTATTATTTGTATTATTATAATCATCACCATCACTTTTATTATAGTTAGTGCTACTTTGTAGGTTGAAGGTCCAGGAGGGTCACGGGAGCGCAGAATGGACCGACTGCGGCGAAGTTTCCGAGAAAGTTTTCGGAAAAAGAAAGATCATCATCATCATGTGACGGAAGCGTCGAAGCCTCACCAGTGGCAGACAGATGAAGCATCCGTTAGAGCAGGCACATGTTCATTCCCTGTAAAGGTGAGTCATGAGTTTAGAAGACATTTTTAATTAAAAGAATAATGAAAACTGAAAAATATAGGAATTTTAAGTTTGTTTAGCAATATTTTAATATTAAGTATGTATTGCCCCCTATTCAGTTGTAAATGTGATGATAAAAAAGGACAGTGTTTTCTCTTTGACAATAGAAAAATTACATTATCTCCTATTTATATTTTTTGTTTAAATTATGCTCGCTTGTAAGAGTGCTCCGTTCTCTCCTTTTAAATGACAGTTTGAAAGTGAGAATGTATTTGTGTATGTGTGTGCGTGTGTAATGTCCTTAGTTTGGGATAAACAACTTTTAAATCCTAGAAAGAATGCTAGGATGCACTGAGGTAAGAATTATCCTTGGTGTATAAACCCCCAGTTGAAGCTATGTCTATATATTAAGGTAGCTTAGTTTGGAATCACATCTATGTCACATTTTCGAATTGTATCATTCCCATGGGAATAATATATCAGCAGTCAGTTTTCAATTTTAGGAACATGAATCTTTACCCACAATAGGGAGGATATGAACAGTGAGCTAGCGCAAGGCCTGTTGCTGAAGTTCTGAACAGTGTTCTAATATATAATATTAGGTAACAAGAGAGTACAGTATATCATGTCTTTAATGGCTTATCATCATATAAAGTAGATATCATCCATAAAGGTGATGTATATAGATAAGGAAATTCCTATGTACAGGGGGTCCTCAGTTCACGATGTCCTTGATTTACAATGTTACATGGTTACGATGCATCTTCCATAAATTATTAATAAAAAAAATTTTTGACCTATGTGGCTATAAATACAGATTTCGCGCATGGAGCAGTTTGTCGATTGAGTTGGAAGAATATGTCATCATGTGGCAATTCCATAGGAAACAATGATAAAGGGCATAGATACGTTCCACAACCTTACATAGACACACTATGCCAAAGATATAAGATATGTAAAACATATTTTATAAGTACATAACAAAACAGAAAGACTTGTAGTTATTTATATTAACATGCAAATAGTGTACAGTATAAAAGATATACAGATTTACTGTACAGTAAACAAATTACTGCACGCTATTATGCGGTGGGCAACAGGCATACACTGGGACATGCTTGATGGCGGTGAGCATAAGGATGCAAACGTTTTGCCGCATTATCTTCATAATATCGGATCGCATTAAGCGGTTGAAGAGGAGGAGGATGCCGGAGAACAAACCCCTATCGGCAAATGTTTTGCCACTTCCGTATCAGCTGATGCTTATCACTATTCAGGCACAATATCTTAGTCATAAAATATTAATTTACTCACTCTATATGGGGTTTATCTAATTTTCAAGATTATAGTATGTATTATTAATATTCCTTAGTTCTAAACATTGTTCTATCTTCTTTACTTATCGACCGTGCTGCACGAATTCTAAACGTAAACAAAGTTAGCTGAGAGAAAAAGAAAACTATACAATTTGTTACAAAGAAAACGTATATCGGGGAAACTTAAATGAAATATATATATTCTCTACAGGCTATTTCCCTGACGATATTATATCGAAAGTTTGTTTGCTGTTTGTTCTTAATTCTTTTTTTCAATTTTCTTCATAATATTCGATCGCATTAAGCAGTAGAAGAGGAGGAGGATGCGGGAGAATGAACCTCTATCGGCAGACGTTTTGTCACACTTCCGTATCAGCTGATGCACCCTCGCACGCTATTTCCCTGACGATATTATATTGAAAATTTGTTTGCTGTTTGTTCTTAATGCTTTTTTCAATTTTCTTCGTGATATTCAATCGCATTAAGCAGTAGAAGAAGAGGAGGATGCGTTAGAACAATCCTCTATCGGCAAACGTTTTGTCACACTTCCATATCAGCTGATGCACCCTCGCACGCTATTTCCCTGACAATATTATTTAGAAAATTTGTTTGCTGTTTGTTCTTAATGCTTTTTTCAATTTTCTTCATAATATTCGATCACATTAAGCGGTAGAAGAGGAGGAGGATGCGGGAGAACGAACCTCTATCGGCAGACGTTTTGTCACACTTCCGTATCAGCTGATGCACCCTCGCACGCTATTTCCCTGACGATATTATATCGAAAATTTGTTTGCTGTTTGCTCTTAATGCTTTTTTTAAATTTTCTTCATAATATTCGATCGCATTAAAACAAACAAACAAACAAGCAAACTTTATTTCCATTTCAATACAATGGGTATTCGTCAGCCAGGGCAAGCCCCAACCCCCCACTGTGGTGTCCAACCACAGCAGTTCCTGCCAGTAAACAGCTTAAACTCTCGGTCTTGGACGGGAACCGATCTTTCGACCTTGTGAATGCGAAGCCAGCACGTTACCACTGTACTAGCCAGAAGAGGAGGAGGATGCGGAAGAACGAACCTCTATCGGCAGACGTTTTGTCACACTTCCGTATCAGCTGATGCACCCTCGCACGCTATTTCCCTGATGATATTATATCGAAAATTTGTTTGCTGTTTGTTCTTAATGCATTTTTTCAATTTTCTCCATACTATTCGATCTCATTAAGCAGGAGAAGAGGAGGAGGATGTGGGAGAACGAACCACTATCGGCAAACATTTTGCTACTTCCGTATCAGCTGATGCACCCTCGCACGCTATTTCCCAGACGATATTATATTGAATATATGTTTGCTGTCTGTTCTTAATGCATTTTTTCAATTTTCTTCGTAGTATCCGATCTCTTTAAGCGGTAGAAGAGGAGGAAGATGGCGGAAAAGTGCCTCCGAGGTGGTCGATTATTTACTATAGTGAAAATCTTTTTTTGAATTTTTTTTCATGGGCATTATTCGCGAATTTCATATTTTTTTACGGTTATATTTTAGGGGCGTTATTGCAATTTCACGGTTAAAAAAAAACACGGAAAAAATGAACAAGGTGTATTTGGTTATGTGGGGAACCTTGTTTGAAATTATTTACAAAATTACCAAATACTGTACATGTACATAGTTGTAAATATGAACTTTGCGCTTAGAACAGTTTGTTGAGCGTGGTGGAAAAATACGTCGTCACGCAGCATTAGATTGAAGAAGAAGTGTCGGCCAGTTCCCGCTCGTACGCCATTTTGTTATCGTGCTTATTTGCTTTTCAGTTGTTTTGCTCATTTTTGCAATAATTCTGGCCTGTATTATGCCTCCCAAGCATATATCAGATTCTTCTGATGGCAGTGCTTTGAAGAAAAGGAAAGCCATCACCATGGAAATGAAATTAGATATGAGGATATGCTTCAGCAAGGGAGAAACTGCTCCCAACATTGGCCGATTACTGTGATTAAGCCGTTCGACTGTGGCGACGATTATCAAGGATAAAGATCACATCCAGGAATATGTGAAAGGTTCTGCTCCTATGAGATCCATTGTGATTACTCAGTAGGGTAGTAGTCTAATGATTGAAATGGAAAGGTTATTAGTGCTTTGGATGGATGACCATCATCAATGGTGTATCCCATTGAGCCTTATTTTAAGCTAAAAGATTAAGGCCATGAAAATGGAAAAGGGAGAAGGGAGTGAAAGTGCAGTGTTTATGGCAATAAAGGTTGATTTATGGTTTTTAAGGCTCATGCTAAGTTGCATAGCCTTAAGGTGCAAGTTGAAGCTGCCAGTGGTGATGAGAATGCAACAAATGACTTTCCTAATGCATTGGCTGAGATTATGAGGGAGGGGGGTTGGCATGCTGAACAAGTGTTTAATGTGGATGAGTCCAGCTTATTCTGTAAACGTATTCCTAGTTGTATGTACATCACCAAGGAGACAGCAGCACTATGCCATAGAGTCATTCAAGGATAGACTGACTTTGCTATTGGGGGCTAGTGGTGCTGGCACTTCAAGCTGAAGCCCTTGTTGGTGTACTTGTCAAAATATCCTAGAGCACTCAAAAGCATTTGAAAGGGTCAACTTCCTATCATCTGGAAGTCGAACAAAAAGGCTTGAATAACCCTTCAGATTTTCGAGGACTGGTTCAGCAACCATTTTGTGCCAGAAGTGGAGAGGTACAGTACTTCCAAGTATCTGCCTTTAAGGTGTTGCTAGTGCTGGACAGTGCCCCTGGTCACCCTGTCCATTTGGATGACTTTCCTCCTAATGTCAATATGGTTTACCTTCCACCTAATACCACTGCCCTGTTACACCCAGTGGATCAGGGTGTTATTGCCCCTTTCAAGCCCTACTACCTTTGAAGGACAATCACTGTGGCTCACAGGGCAACTGAGAAGGACAATAACTCTAAAAAAATTTTGGAAGTCTTGCAACATTCTTCATGCTGTCAAAAACATTGTTAACTCTTGGGAGGAAGTTAAGCAGAACGTTACTTCTGTGTTAGCATCAGTGGATGATGTAGGTGCATATTTAGGTGTGTTCCGACTTAAGCAGAACATCAGGTTACGACGCCTCTTGAGGAATGGAACTGTGATGTATGTCGAGGACTTCCTGTATTAGGTTGTTGGGTTATGAGAAATGCCAGCTTAATACCATATAAAACATTATCCATGTAGGAGGAAATTGTGTTATAGAGAGCAAGAGGTTTCATGGGTTAGTGTTCATGATTTATTGATGTGAAAGTGTAAAACCCTAGGAATAAGTTTCATATAGAGTACTACTGTTTTCTTGTATCTCAACTGGAACCACTGAAAGTCAGCGTGCCCATGGTGTGTCTTTTTAGGTGTCTGTTGGTGTTGGTTGAAAAAAATTGTATTCCTAGTTCTGTATCCTATTTTAAGAATATATTATTTGGAGGCCTAATTTTTGACCTTAATTATTTTCTCACAGTATATAAATAAATACCTAATGATATTATCAAAGTAAATGGCCATTTTTATACCTCTAAGCTATGAAATTATAAACAAAGTCCTTTTTTTTAAAATGTGAACTTGCTGATGTTATTCTTCATTACTAGCAACAATTACAACCAATTAACATTTTTCATAGTGTTTACAATTAGCTACCTTTAAACATGTACAAATAATTTTCAAAACACTTGGCTGAACCTAAGCTAAGCAAAGCTAAGCTAACCAGACAGCTGTATATTCCACGATTTTATTATTATGCTGATTCTGAAATAAAAATACTCTACTGTATATATTTTGATATTCCAATAGTTACTGGAATAGTAATATTTTACACTGCCTTATCCCTGTTGATTTTTTACAGGTATCTTATTGTTGTCAGTGAAATACATTATCATTTGATATTTCAGTACTTGGGATGTGTCGAAGTCTATGAATCGAGGGGAATGCAAGTATGTGAAGAAGCTCTAAAAGTACTCAGGGTAAGTTCAGATATATTTTTTATAAGTATTGTTCTATTGTATAAGGGGACCGCGGTAGCTCAGGGGCCAGAACATTTGACTCGGGAAGTGACATTCGCGAGTTTGATCATGCCACTATTCTCTAGAAGGGTCTCTAGTCTTGATTTAACAGCTCCAACTTTTCTGTGTTCAAGTCCATTCAAATGGGCATCAGTAGTGACATGCAAATTGGCAAACAACCGTGTTCTATTACATTAGGATCATGTAGATTTTGCAAAGCTCCTAGTGGTTCTCATGCCCTAATTCTTAAACAATAACAGCTCTCATAAAAGCTTGATAAAAACTCCTTATTCTCTCCTTATACTGGGCCCTAACACAAATTTCCTCCTCCTCCTTTGGTTACTCTTCTGTATATTTCAAGTTGTCTCTACATTATTTGTATTCTAATATAAAGTTTAAGAAATATTTTTAAAATCAAATCAAGATTATTTTTATAATTTTGTTTGGATCTTGGCAATATCTCAGATCATATTTTTTTAGTCCTGTTTTCTCATTTACACATCTGATACTCTCCATCACTCTAATCCCATTACAAGCTCTGGTAAATGTCATATTCGATTTCTGGATTCTATCATATTTGTGTAATTTCATTATTAAATGGTCCTCAGCAATAACTTTTCAGTGTCCTACCGTTATTTATCTCTTGAGATCCAAAATTTGTGTGTCTTCATTGTATTATTCTTCATAACAAGTATTACATTGTAGTCGCCGTGGCTCAGTCGGTAGCGTCTCCGACTCTGAGGCGTCAGGTCGAGGGTTCGCGCCCCGTCACGGTCTGAGGTTAGCAAAGGCATGCACTCAGCGTAAGGATTACATCTGCCGAAACAAGTCCTTCGCAAGAAGGCAACCGTCCTAGCCCTTGGTAGATAAGGGAGTCCGTGACGTAAAACCTGAACAACAAGTATTACATTCTAAAATCTGACTTTCTTTCTGCTATGTTAATTATGGAAAATTTTGAGTTATGTGTAATACAGTACCAAATATATATATATATATATATATATATATATATATATATATATATATATATATATATATATATATATATATATATATATATATATATATATATATATATATATATATATATATATATATATATATATATATATATATATATATATATATATATATATATTTATATATATATATATATTTTATATATATATATATATTTTATATATATATATATATATATATATATATATATATATATATATATATATATATATATATATATATATATATATATATATATATATATATATATATATATATATATATATATATATATATATATATATATATATATATATATATATATATATATATATATATATATATATATATATATATATATATATATATAGTATATATATATATATATATATATATATATATATATATATATATATATATATATATATATATATATATATATATATATATATATATATATATATATATATATATATATATATATATATAGTAGATATATATATATATATGTATATATGTGTGTGTGTGTGTGTGAAAATACTAGGAATCATTTAATTAGAATTCTGATTCATTTCAGAATTCTCGACGCAGACCTCTGAGGGGTATGCTTTATGTCTCTGGTGATGGTCTTAGAGTTGTAGATGATGAAACTAAAGTAAGTAGAGTCTAATATATTTTGCTGTCAATAGAAATTCATGCACTAAATGTAAGAGTTTACTGTCTCCATTGCCATGATCTTGTGTATTATTAAATTATTTCCACAACCTTCATCTTAACATTCTATACTAAATATTCAATTGGCAGGGAGACATAATATTAAGAATCTGTTTTTATCTAAATTAATAACAGATGGTAATATTGATACTTGCATCTGAATTTTCAGGGTCTTATTGTTGACCAAACAATTGAAAAAGTATCATTTTGTGCTCCGGATCGAAACCATGAAAAGGGTTTTTCGTATATATGTAGAGATGGAACCACAAGGCGATGGATGTGCCATGGATTTGTAGCAGTTAAAGAAACGGTATGTATGTTTTTCAAACCTCACATTATTTGTTGCTGAAGTTAGTAGGTGGGTCACAGCTGTGAGAGAAGAACCAAGGCAACGGGACTTATATCATACCCTACCAATCCTAATCTATCACAGCAATTGTTTTTCATCTAGAAAAGATAATCAGAAAAGAAGATACATATGTTGCCTGCTTTTTATCCACATTAATAGCCACATAAAGTGTTCTAGATAAATAAATGATACTGGCAGTAATAATCCTAATATGAATATTTTTTCATGTATATTTATACCTTTTACATTCTTTTGTGTGATAACATTATTCAGAAATGAAAAGAAGATGGATCCCTGAAGAATGCAAATGGATTAACCGTGGTATATTCTTCATTGTTGACAGTTATGAGTATAAACACCAATGCTTCAGCTCCCTTTGGCTTTTGATCACACTTTTATCAAAGAAGGGATTTATCCATCTTTAGATACAGAATAAATACTTTGTGGTGTTTTGAACCAACGTAGGAGGAATTTTGTATTATTACAATAAATATACCGTACCCATTCTGATATTTCCTCTGATGAAGGACTTAGACAGTGACAAGATGCACCAGGAAAGTAGCAACTGGATATAATGATAAATATGCAAAGAAAAGGCATGGAGAGGATATATAGGTAGAACTTGGACATCTTTGAACGATTGTTATTGATGAAATTCGAAAAACAATCCAATTAAGCTTCATACGTCCTCTTGGTCCGTATCCTATGTCCTTTCAGTTTGCACATTATACCAGCGCTGAATAAGTTAGGGTTGAATTAATATATAAATTAACAACAGGCTGTGTTGTCATAATGAAATAATAATACTAAGCTTCCAAAGAAATGTTGTCTTTGTCTTATTAAGAATTTAATATTTAACCAAAGTATGCAAGAATAAGCACTTGACTGACTAATATTAACAATCTTTATATTCTTTCCATATCTCTGTGAAGGTACCAGCAACGCCACATTAGTAACAAAGAGAAGGTATCATATCTCTGTTATTACCTGCCAGTCCTAGCTTATCTATGACATGTTTTGAGAATAATAAATTCCCAGAAGGAGGGATTGGTAGCCTTCTGCTCCCCTGGCCCTTTAAACATCTTATAGCATGAAGGATATATGAGTGGGAAGTGTTTCTCCTTCGCCACCAGGATAAGCTTAATCCTAAGATAAAATATATTATCTGAAACAGATAATAAAAATACAGCTTTAATTTTGTAGGTTGCAAACGTTGTAAGAAACGAAAGCCCCAACTTGAGGAGATGTCTTTCATTTCCTTAAGATAAGGCGCATAACAGTTCTTGTTTAGTATCCTGCAAAGGAAGACATCTGAAAAGAAATATATTGGAAAGGCCAAATATTCAGAGAAACCGGAATGTTCTCCACATTTATATCTTTAGGAATGGCTCTCTATTATTTCTAAATAAGATGGTAGATAATGAAAGATACAATTAATGCTTGTTGATAGGGATCCCTGAAGGATACATTAATAACGTATTTTCATAGAATTGGATAGTCAAAATATCTGGTCTGTTACTTGATGGGCGCAGTGAGTGAGTAACACCATTTGACCAGTATGGGTCTTGACAATAATAGGACATCTCGTTTATAATGATTTTTTACTGCATTTGGTCCAGTTCTTTATACCATGTCTTACTGAATGAGCAACTATTCAGCCATACAGTCCAAACATGGTTTACCATGGTAAGGATTACTCTATTCACAACCTCTTCAGTCCATCCAGTAGCTATTCCATGTCCTTCACTGTAATTTATTCTATTAAATTACGACCAACTACCTCTATGTCAACTTTCAAGTACAAATTCCATTGTAAGTGAATGGTGGAGGATGGGGTCCCTCCCTTCCTAAATTTTATCTTGCCAAGAAGTAGAATGAAGGAAAAGGATGGTTTGTGCTGAAGTCAAGATCAGTTGTTTTGTTAAGAGAAATAAAAGAAAATTTACACCCAGAGAGCAAAATTACTTTTTCAATGAAAAGGGATAATCTTAACCACGACAAAGGAAAGGAAGGACTGACAATTTGTAGCTTTTGATAACTTCATGTACTGTAGCACTTACACTGTTTGCTGAGCACCTAAATAACTCTGTGAACTGGCACTGTATACTCCCAAATGTAATGCTGTGCAGCAGTGATATTCAGCTTTTTTATCACACATTCTACATTTTTAGTTGAAATATCTAGACCTTCTTTTGTAACTTCATGACTGTCATATGACAAAGTTGGCGTATCACAGAATACATTTCCTGAACGTGCTTGTTGTGTCTCCGAATTTGGGATTGTCTGTGGTGCATGTTCTTTCCATTATGAAATACTGGTACCACAAGTGTTACTGTATACAGCTTTAACTCTTAAAGGCCGGGCAATCTACGGAAAACATCCTCCCTTGAAAGCAAGATGATGTGATTCACCTTTTAGGGTTTAACATTCGTTCCCGTAAGCGTGCAGGAACAATTGAAAGTGTCCTTAAAAATTTTTCTTCTTGTAAACTAGAATTTGAAGCAAACATAGAATGCTTTTTGTGAACACATGCTCAAATTTCAACAAATAGCCACTAGCTCTCTCCACATGTTTATTTTACCACATGTAGCTAAATGATTAATTGTCAAAGCATGATGTGGCAAGAGAATGACTTGCCTAGGCATGCTGTTAAGTCCGTGGAGCTTTGTAAATTAAGTTAGGAAGAATTAAGTTTTTATTAAGCAGATTTTGATGCTGAATATTTAAAATTATAGTGGAATAATGCTAGTGCATCATTATAGATTTGTACAGTTTTATATAGTTTAATTGTTTCTATCCTGTTTTATCTTATCCACGCCAAGGTCTACTGTCTTTTGACTTTTTCCACCTGGTATTGATCTTGGCATATGATACTTATAATAATAATAATAATAATAATAATAATAATAATGATGAAACAAATGTAATGCGGTTTCGCAATTCCATTAGATTTGTTTCAACTTACTAGCCTTTGAAGTTGAGGAGGAGAATTTAATGAGTTCACTGGCCATTGGTGGGTTGGGGAGGGGGTAAAATGGAGATTAATAGTTGCAGTGGCATTCCTCTATCTGGTATTATCAGAGGATAATCCATTTCCCCCTCTTAAGCAGCCTCTGTGGTCTAGTGGACTAAGTTGTATTGCTCTAAACTAGAGATCGCAGGTTCAATTCCTGACAAGGAAGGAGATTATTGGAATAATTATAATAATTATAATTATAATAATAATTATAATATAATAATAATGGTAATTATAATAGTGTTGAGAATAATAACTAATTGATATGTGATTCATATTGCACAGGCTTTTGCACATTAGCAGAATTTTTGGTGGATCATATGCTGTAGATTATTTTTCCTAAATGAGCCATATTCCAATCAATTTTTTTTTTCAAAGGGTGAAAGATTAAGTCATGCTGTTGGTTGTGCATTTGCTTCTTGCTTGGAACGAAAGCAAAAGAGAGACAAGGAATGTGGAGTTACAATGTCATTTGACCCCAATACCTCAACCTTTACTAGAAGTGGCTCCTTCCGTCAAATGACAGTTACGGAAAGGCTGTCTGATCCTCAGGAATGTAAGCCTATTGGTAAGTAATGTTTTTCAGTTTGGTTTCTTAAACTGGATAAATTAACTTTGTATTTTGGTGGCCGAATTTGTAAGGATGTGGGAAAGAAATTGAGCGAGTGTGAATAAAAGTAAAGTAAGATATTTATAAGGAATTTTGCTAGTTGATAGGTTATTTGTTAGAGAAGGTGGTGAGATGCTTTAGGATGTGGAAAATTTTAAGTGTCTGGGGTCACATTTAGTATTAATAGAAGTGTCGATGGGGAAGTGAGATATTGAGTGAAGGAAGTGAGTATACGTCTAAGTGGTTTGAAAAGTATGATGAGATATAGGTATTTAAGTATAAATGCAGATGATGTGAGTCTTGATTACACCGTGTGTGACCCAAGCAATTTAGTAGAGGGTAGAGGAAGTTGTGGGGACCCATAATTCACAAGGTGCTAATATATGAAGGACGGAGTGAGTGTGCCTTTGTTGGGTGTGCACTTTGACTCGTCCATCCTCCATAGTAGGGTATTTGAGCCTTTTATGTTATATATAAATGGTAACATTATTTTCAAAGGAATTTTTATTTCTTCGTTATTCTTGATAATGTTTTGTGAAGTAGTCTGAGGGAAGATATTGCATGTATTCACGTATCTTATACATTAAATGGGATTGCACTTTTATCAGAAAGGAGATAAATTGGTGTTGATAGATTTGTTTGTTAGATAAGAGCAGTTTGTATTTGGCAAATAACTGTATATATTAGAGACACAAGTGTGTGAATCTTTTGCATGGCATCAGTCATTTGCGTGAGTCACTGGTAATATCCTTGAATATAGGCAAATGCTCTCCCATTATGTGTAATAATCTTGAAATCTTTTAAGTTCTTACAAATACTTTGCTTTCTTTAAATCATCGAACTCTTTATTTCAGATAGTGTTCTTGTAATACTAACTTGCTATTGTATGGTCCCTAATATAACAAGATATAAATAGAAGGTTCTTTTTTTTCTTATAATTCTTTTACGCTATATAAAATTATTTAAATATTGCCAATGAATCAACATGAATCATTCCCGATAATATATCAAATAGCTCATTCACAGGTTTTTCATTTTGGGATTGTTATCATGAGAGGGAGAATCATGAGAAGGGAGAATGAATTTAAAAGCATCTAACTTTGTGACCTCAAACTTGCATACTATTGTAAGAGCTTAAATTGACTGATAATTGTTCATATAGTCACTTTCAAAGAAGAAGTAGAGAAAATCCTATATTGAGAAAGCTGGAGGACAGGTATTCCAAATTTTTTGTTATTATAGTGTGTGAATATACATTAAAGAATGCTCTTAATTTTTTTTGTTTACAGAACCAGTGCCAGTAAAGAAAGTAGAGAACCCCCATGCCATTGCTCGACCACATGCCACACCTCTTATGTTGCAACGACAAGGTTCCTTTAGAGTTTTTCAACATTTGAGTCAGGTAAATGTGTTTTTTTTGCAAAGAAATAACCTTTAACATAAGGGTTTTTTAACATCTTACCTACATGTGTCTTCTAGAAAACAAACATTATCTTGAAAATTTGATTAAGAGATTGAGAAACTTACACCAGTGATATTCTTTGTCTTTCTGTCATTAGCTCTGATGCTTAAAGAGAACTTTGCAAATGGGCATAACCATGGAAAAGACCTTCCAGGTTTTTCAATCTATGCCTGCACTGTTTGCTAATACCAAGCCCATAGTACTGCATTTCTTTTCTTTCTAACGTGTACCTACCCCATGCCATGCCTTCTTGCTGATGATTTCCCATCTAAAGCCAAATAGATTAATCTTTTGGCATTCCTTGCACATTTTTAAACATTCTTTTGAGAGTGTATTTCAACTTAACCACAGTTTGCTCAAAGTTTTTTCTTTTATTTAATTCACTTCTGTTCACTTAAATTGATATTCTCAGAAATAGGTCATCATATGTTATATCTAATTTTATACTGATGTTCATGTTATTGGGTGTTCTTAAATGTAACGTTTCATTGTTTTTTTATATGTCCAGTAAATAAGTGTTTACATTTTATCTGCTTATTGAGATGCCAAGTAGATTCTCTTTTGACTGTGAGTGATGGGAGACCTTGGTATCATCAACATGTTTCATTCTAACAGTTTCATTTTATATTTTTTCGCAACAGTCTTCTCCATTTAAACGGCAACTTTCGTTGCGACTAAATGACCTTCCTTCAAATTTAGAGAGGACAAGATCTATGTCTTTAGATAATACCGCCACAAACACTACAACGACAAACAATAATATACAGCCGCCAGGTAAGTGATTATTAATTTTATAATATATACATTCTTCATTGACTAAGTATTTGCTTATTTCCTATATACCTTATATACTTTATATAATTTGTATTGTACTTATGATATAGGTTGGTACCTTATTTTCATGCATGTCTTAAAGCAGCATATTTTTCATACATAATTTAAATGTAATGAAGTGTATGCCTAAAACAGTCATACAATCCAAGATTTACATTGGAGTAACATCTTTATTCTTAATGGAATGTTTAGCAATATGTAGATTTACCCTTTATACCCTTTTATTAGAGTATGGTGTAAGTTTTTTCATCAGATGTTAAACCCTAATGCTGAATGTTTTATTTAATTCATACTATTTTGACCGAATAGAACTTAAAACTGTTAGAAACTGTATTACATTGTATTAGACTGACAGCGTTAGATGGGGAAATATTAGAGAAAAAATGCATTACATAGTGTTTGTTTCCATTAAGGATTTGGTAACCTGGTGGTGGGAAAAAGTTAACCATGTATGTAGTCCTTGCATGTTATATTAAGATATTATAAGCAATAGAGGAACTGGGGGCTAGTCTCTGTCGTACTTAAACTTCTTTTTTTCTGGAAAACAATATACTGATGGGGCAAGAACTGATAGGATATGTTGAAGTCCTTCTGTCCTAGTTCTAGGGCCTCAGAGGTTTTTGTTCCTCCGTAGATTACAAGAGTTACATGCAGTAAAATGATGTACGTCCTTATAATAGACAAAATAAGATGCAGTCTTGTCACAAAGCTAAATTTTGTAAAGAACCGCAATTCCCTTTTGTTCCCCTTCCTTCTAATGCTTTTTCTGTTATTAGATTTGGTTACTATCCAGTAGCTTACTTCTATAATGCTCATTTATGCCTTTATTATTTTAATCATCTCCTTGGTATTGCTGAAGAGTTGGTATTAAAATGGCCTTTAAAGTCGAGTTAGAAGCAGTTTTGTCATAGGTTTTTGGATTGCCCCCTAGATAAATTGAAATTGTCCTTCATTTCAATGAGGGAAAACAGCTTGATATGGTGTTTTAGTAAGGTAAAGACTTTTGTTGCAACACATTGATGCATTAGAATATAATTGTGCTCAGTTACCTTTATTTTGAATTGTGAGATTTATAATTTGTTAGGTTTTGCAGTTTGCGTAAATAATAATACTACTGAAATTATATGTTCAGGTAAGCAAGCATTTTCTACATTAGACGATTCAGTTGTTGATTTGTGCAATTTTTTCAGCTTTGCATATCTTTCACAGATAGTTTTCTTTTCAGTTGTGCACAAAGTCTTCTGAACATGCATTCATATTGTTTTTTCATAAGATGTTGCCCATTGATTATTTTCATGAACTGAATTACAACAAACTATCATCAGCATATTCATGAACTTCAGGTATATGTAGAATAGTAATTTTTTCAGTTACTGGTATTATTTTCTAACTTGTGTGATGTAGTTTTTGTCGTTTACTTCTGGTTACTTTAGTAATATAGAATATTGAAGAATGGGGGTAAAAACCAAGTTTCCGTTTGGATATGATACTTCCATAGGTGATTTTTGAGGCAGAGTGCAAAGGTAATGAAGAAGCTTAGAGGTGCAAGGGGAACATGATCGTATTTGATACTTGATAAATTTTACAGAGTAAGAATTGAGAGCAGTGTGGAACCAGAAGTAAGTTTGCAGAAGGAGTGGAGCAGTGATTGCTTAGGTGGCTCACATATATAGGAAATGATGTACAGTATCAAAAAAAATATGTGAAGGGATTTATAGTTCAGGTTTGCTGAGTTTTTAAGCCAGTGGTTGTTAAGAGAATGGAGTGGCATATATAGTGACGATATCTTTAGATATTTTCATATCCAGAAGGACAAGAAGATGAAGGATCCAGAGGTAGCTCAGGGGGAATATATAGTGAAGCTATCTTTAGATGTTTTCATATCCAACAGAACAAAGGCTGTAAAACACAGTACATCATACTAAGTTCAGTGTATCATCAGCAGAACCAGGGAGGCATGGGCTTGATCTTGTTCACTTTCCTAGGCAGAGAAAGTATATGTAATAATATACGACTGTGGCTAGAAAATCTTGAAACTTTTCTTTTCCAAGTTTTAGTTGTAGCCT
>JAXCGZ010008073.1:27500-50000 GCA_037179515.1 Halocaridina rubra
GATTATCACATTACATTGCTAGTTTACTTTACATGTGTATCAGGTGCCTTGAAAATAATCACAGTACTCTACAGATATATTTTTTATGTATATTCCATATTCACTTTGTGCACATTTATGGAAATACTATATAATCACAAAGATATTTCTATTCTTATCACTGAAGAGTTTCAGGGCTGCATAGTAATTTTTAACCTTATTGTGTTCGTGTGTCTTGCTTCTGTAATGATCCATGCAAAGATATTTCATCGTGATATGAAATTGCTTTTGGTTTATCAGCGTACATAAATTACATTTCTCTGTTTCTATATATTGTACTTGGGTTTATTGTGATGATTTTGATTGTTTTATATTTTTGTTCTCAGAGTAGTGTTCTTATCATTCCATTGCTTTTGTTTTGTTCATTGTAGATTGAAGATGTAGATGGGTTAGAAGAAAGATTGTGAAGGGACATTAATAGACTAAGATATTAGCATTAGGCAATATAGTATACAAAGAATTATTTTTTATAAGTAAGAGAAAGTTACTGAAGCTATCTCTCCAGAAATAGGATGACACAATACTAAGAGAACTTTCAAATTCTGTGTAGTAAATATATAGAACATATTCGTTTTGCTGCTTATTTAAATGTGTTCTTTTGATTAAAATATGAGAAAACTACATAAAATTTTTCTTTACTGTTTAAAGATTTCAAATTAAAATTGAGACATAAGCCTCATCCCCCTTGTAAGGGGGGTGGCTGAGCCATTTCAAATTAAAATAGAAAATGTACAAAATGTCTGAGGTTGGCCAAATCCTGGGTAATATTATTTGATGAAGGGAATGGAATTGTTAAACCAGTTGATGATGATATTCACTTATTACACTTAAGTTGTGGGTACCACAATAATGAAATGGTTAGAATGCTCGACTCTGGGAGTAACAAACCCTGTATTTAAGCACACCATAGGGCATTAGGAAGGACATCCAACCTTAATTTGCCAACCCCTAGCTCTATGTGCCCACCTATATACAAATGGGGATTATTAGTGTCACAATGCGGCAAACAACTACTACTCATATTGAAGTCTGTTTTAAAGGTCTACATTTTGCACATGGGCTGCTTCAACTTCTGCTATGTTCTCCCGGGGGAAAATTAATAGTGGTGACTTCAACCCACGAACAAAATTTCGACAAAATTTGACCCCAACCCACGTATAAAATCCAACCCACGTACACAAATGTGTTGGTCAATCCACCATGTGTCCCACTCGCCTGCTCTCAGTTCTGCATTGGTGCCCCCGCTATGTGGTTTATTCATGATCTGTTCATAGTTCGTGCATTATATTCCATTATTTTACCTTTCATATAGCCCTTATTATGGCTCCTAAGAAAGTTAAAAGTGTTAGTGATATTGGAATCAAACACCCTAGATGCATAACAGTGGAAACGAAGAAAGAAATAATTTCTAAACATGAAAATGGGGTTTGTGTGTCTGATCTCGCCACACAGTATAACACGGCGAAATTGACCATCTGTACTATTTTAAAGAATAAAGAGATCTGAAAGGCGGCTGATGTGGCTAAGGTAGTAAATATCTAAACAAAGAAAGGGTCTCAATTAATAGAAGAGGTAGAAAAATTATTATTGTTGTGGATAAATGAAAAACAGTTGGTTGGAGATAGTATTAGCAAGGCCATAATATGCGCTAAGGCTTTGCAAATCCACCATGATTTAGTAGCAAATTCACTGAGTTCTAGTGGCGATAAAGTTTAGGAATATAAAGCCAGCAGAAGCTGGTTTTAACACTTTCGTCGCCAAACTGGGACTCGTAGCGTCATTAGACATGGAGAGGCGATTAGTTCTGACCAAAAACCGGCGGATTCTTACGTTAAGGAATTCACTAAATTTGTCGAGAAGAAAGGTTATATCCCTCAACAAGTTTTTAATGGTGATGAAACGTTACTCTTTTGGAAGAAAATGCCCAAAAGAATCTATATAACCCAAGAGGAGTAGTCACTGTCTGCCACAAACTAATGAAAGACGGGCCTACACTTTTATTGTGCGCTAATGCTAGTGGGGACTCTAAGATCAAGCTTCAGTCAGTTTACCACTCTGAAAATCCGCGTGTTTTGAAGCGCAATAACATGTTGAAGGCCAGCCTTCCAGTAATGTAGAGGTCAAATCCATAGGCTTGGGTCACGCGGATTTTATTCATAGAGTGGTTGACTGAAGTCTTTGCGCCAGCATTGAAAAAATATCTTTAGGAAAATTATTGCTCCGTAAGTGTCTTCTCAAACTGGATAATGCTCCTGCCCATCCTCAAGGTGTGGAAAAAGATCTTGCTATACATTACGACTTCATTAAAGTAAAATTTCTACTTCCCAACACCACTCCTATCCTCCAACCAATGGACCAGCAGGTAATTTCTAATTTTTAAAAATTGTATACGAACGGTCTTTTTGCCAGGTGTTTCCAGGTTACCAATGACACAGATTTGACTCTTCGTGATTTTTGGAAAGACCACTTTAATATCCTCCTGCATTGGCGTCAATGAAAAAGCATGGAAGGAGTTCTCATTATCGTACATTGAACTCGGCCTGGAGGAAAGTTTGGCCGGGTTGTGTGACTGATAGAGACTTCAAGGGCTTCATGCAGGAGTTAGCTATTCAAATTGTTAATGAAATTATGGCCGCAGGCAAAAGTCTGGGCTTGGAGGACAATGAGAAGGATGCGGAGGAGCTGGTGGAGGACCACAAAGAACATACCACCGAAGAATTCGTTGAGTTTCAACAGGAACTGGCAAAGATTCTCCAAGAGGAGCAGACACCGGAGGAGGGGGATGAGAGGGAAAAGGTGTTTTGTGAAGAATTTAAACAATTTTTTAGTGGAATGATGTGCAGGATTTTATTGAGAATCATCCCCCAGCTAAAACTGTGGGCAATAGAGTAGTGAACATGGTAAATTACAATGCGATGAATATTTTTAGAAAAATTTACCTAAGAAGAAAAAGACAAATTTCTCTGGATCATTTCCTTGTCCCAGTAGGCAGGGATGCAGCTTCCAAAAGAGAAAAGAGAGAGAAAACACCAGAAGTAGAGCCTGTATCGGAAGAGTTCCCTAACGTTTTTATGAAAGGAGACTCTCCTTCCGAAAATTATTTCCCCTCCTCCTCCACCACCATCCACGTATGCCAGCAACAATCATCCACAAAGGTAAATACATTACTGTTTCTTACCTACATTATTTTTTTTTTTTACCTACAAAATGTACTCTTTCCTACTGTGTATGTGTTGGAATTTGCTATTTTATACTGGGTATCAACTAATATATACTGTATATGTACATATTTTACTTTAGTTGAGTAGAATTCGTTCTATTATTAATGTAATTTTACTTTTGCAGATGAAATATATATAATCTGTATTGGATTTCAGGTTTTTAGTGACTCAAAAAATTTTAAAATGAATACTTATTGTGACCAGGAATGGATTAATTTAATTTACATGCTTTTCAATGGGAAAAATAAATCCACCCCATGAAAAATCCAACCCAAGTACACTTCTTGGGAACGGATTAAGTTCGTGGTTTGGGGTCACCACTGTATATATATATATATATATATATATATATATATATATATATATATATATATATATATATATATATATATATATATATATATATATATATATATATATATATATATATATATATATATATATATATATATATATATATATATATATATATATATATATATATATATATATATATGGAACTGTATAATCCTGTTGTAGATAGCTTTCAGTATGGTTGGATATACTTACAATTGTATTCTTAGCTTGTTTCTTGTTTATACATCCTCTGAATGTCTTTGCTACCAGATCCAATACCCTGAGATAGTCTCATGCACATTAACAGTTTTCTTGACCAAATCTCAGAGTACTGTATTGTAAAATTGTTTTTTATTCAGTTATGCTACACTTATATTGCTTTTTCTGTGGCAGCAAAGAAGTCATCATCACAACATCTTTCTCCTTTTTTTGTTTGTGCTATGTGTGGACAGTATGCGTGTTTATTATTTCAGAATCTCCTCAACCTCCACCTCGTACTCAGAGGAATAGACTCCATTCGCTCCCAAATGCAGTTAACAGTGAGTGTCCTAGCATGGCTTGCTTAGTATAAGGGCTTCTGCGCTTATAGTCTATGCTTTGACTAAATGTCAATAATAGTGTTGTACGTAATGTTAAATAGGTGCATTCTGTGTGATTTTTGAGTAATGTAACATCTTTCTTTTAAAGTAATATAATTGGCAAAGCAACATTTTTTATTTATTTTTTCAACTATTGGATTCACTTGTTGCATGAAACTTGTTACTTACATATCTCAAGTTTCTATCAGTATAATTATTTTATTCTTTTGGTTTTTATCACAAAAATTTTATATTAAAAGAAAAAATTGGTTAAGTCACGCAATGTTGAACTTGCTCTCTTGTGTATACAGCAACTCTATTAACTTGCTAAGTGTAACAACACTTGTGTCATTTAGTCAGAGATATGCTCTCTGTATTTTATGATAAAAGTCTAAGAAGGGTAAGTTTAAATAATTTTGTCTCGTCAATGGAATGTTGCAAAATATTTTATGCTTTTTAGTGTTTTATATGAGGAACCTGATAGAAGCAGTTGTTGTGGTACATTAAATTTTTTTAGGAATAGTCTATTTTGAAATAATTATCTTAAATTTCGAGATGGCTTCCAAAGCAATTAAAGGTGTAAATTTTTAATATGCAGTTAATATTGTCAATATTATTTATAAATAGTTGGGTTATATAATTTTCTGAAATGCATTTTCCCCATTGAATATTAATATTCTCTGTAAAATATGATTTAAGTATTATACAGTTGGCAGAATTAACTATACTGTACAGTTATAAATTCTCCAAGTTTTTAATTTTCATAAATGATCAAAGAATAAGTTTTTGACCAAGTGCTATCTGTTGTTTTATGTTTTATCTGCTTTAAAGCAAAGATTTACTCGTTTATAAAACAAATGAAATATTACAATAGTTCCATACATCAGAGTTTGTTTTGTAATGAATATGTGGGGATAGAGAGTGACATGACTGTGTTGTGGAATTTCTTCATTAATGCACTGCATGTTTGTATACATGATGTCTTGAAATGTTGTTATAGGCATGCTCTGTCAACATATATTCTTTCATCTAACATAGGGATGATGGAATTTGGGTGAACTTCAAGCACTGAATATATTTTCTGTTTTCCCAAGGCAATGCTCGCTTATGAAGAATGATGTCTTTGTAGATATGTTGTCATATTTAATTGTTTTCTTTTAACTTCTGATGAATTCTTGTCTGGACAGGTATGAGTATAGAGAATATAGATATAGTTGTGGGCAAGTTGACACTTGATTGCATTACTCGATTATCCACTGTCTCAAGTTGAATGTATTCTTTATCTGAAAATGATGATATTGCTGAGACTAAAGAGGATGCTCCTTTATGATATATACACTTCACCTATCATGTTGACAAATTCACACCAAATAGATAGAAGTTTAAGTGTAAATTGTTCCTGATCCTCTGATAATAATTGTATTTAAAGTAATCTGTTTTTTGTAATATAAGCTTTGATGGTGATCAGACTTTTTATATTTTGATTCATCTTGAAGTATGTAGCGTTGATTATAAAAGTATATTTTATACAGTGATTGGATGTTATGAAAGTTAAGGCTTTATAGGCTTTAACATTAATTTCTTTCATTGCCAGATTTATATCTTGACAGTTATTGTAATAAAATGTTGGCTATATATGTTGTATATAAAAAATTAAATGTAAAAGAATTTCTGAAGTATAACTTTTGCACTTAGTGTATATCATTAAGACTAATGAGAGAAGTAATATACCTAGGTTCCCGCCTTCCCATCAAAAACAAGCATGAGTATTCAGTAGTGATGGGTACTCTATTGTCCTACTTAGTTTTGCTTCTGTAAAGAATAGTTTATATTGTTGTAATTACCTAAGGTGTACTTGCTACTCATTTTAGTACTTTTTATATAGGTGTTATTATGCCAACAGAGTTTTCAAGGAGTTTGTTTCTTCTCTTAAGAACTATGGAGAATCCATTGTCATTGCTTTTGAGATATCTAAGGCTTTTGACAGTGCGGCACAAGGCTCTGTTAGCCAGATTTCCTGCTTATGGTATTACTGCTTCTCTCTGTTCTCTGATTACAGTTTTCTTTCTTATCGTTTTCATCAGAAGTTGTTGACAGTGCTACCAGTGGTGTTCCACAATGTTCTGTTCTTTACATTCTGCTCCTCTTCATCAATGATTTTCCCCAGTCCCAATCTTCCTCTCTTCTCCATGTCTTTGCCGACAATTGTACACTTCATATTTCTTTCTCTTCATGACCTGCTCGAACTCCATTTTGTATCACTCTCACTTCAAGTCTCATCTTCGATTTACATAGAGTATCAGAGTAGGGCACCACCCAAAATTCTTTTGAATTTAATCCCTTCAAGACACATTTTCTGGCTATTTCTTTATCTTCCCCACTTTATAGCCCTATCATCCTCAAAAACTACAGAAATTAATTTTAATGCTATTTACATATTAGGAATTTAGATAACTTCTAACTTGTTTTGGAGAAGTCTTATAATTCAAATTTCCAAAACTGCATCTAAAAAATTGGGAGTTTTGTTTTACTTTCGTCATTACTTTTCCCCTTCTCAGTTACTAAAAATCTATAAAGGTCTTGTCCGTTCCTTTTAGAATACTGCTTTCACATCGGAGGTGCTTCTTTATGGACTTATCTTGTTGATATGGTTGTATCTAATCCCATCTCACTCACTGATGACCTTTCATTCACATCTAAACTTTTTTTCGTTCTCTTTGCCAGAAGGTATCATCTCTCTCTTTTTCTCTCGGTACTACGTTCATTGCTGCTATGGTGAGTTAGCAAGCTGCATCCTCTCTTGCTGGCAAGGCTGTGTAACATTTGTAGCTTGCAGCTTGGTGCTGTGACTGCTTCTTTCCTTCCTCCTCTAGACCCTGGAACTCTCTTCCTCCTCCTGTCTCCCTAACTTTAATAACCTGCCTTCCTTTAAAAAGCTGGCCTAATCCTGCCATTTTTCTAGGTCTTTTTTACTCTGACTGTTCTTTTAGCCTGTTCCTATCTAATGTTCGTCTTTCTATTATTTCTGCCTTGTCATTTTCTTCATCATGTTTTCTTGATGTCCGTGCCTGATTAGGGCAATTGTATTTGCTTGTCCCAGTGTCATACTCAATAAAAGAGTATTTATAAGCTTACCGTTCTTGTATACTCTGTCACTTGTGCTCAGGAAGGGGTCCAATTATTACCTGCAATGTAAAAATTTTCTCTTGATTGGTTGTCATATATGCACACTTTTTATAATTGTATTATTCATTTTGTTGAGTCTTGTATGGTAGTGTGCCTCAATAGGTCAGTTTAGAATTGTTAGTTAGGGTAATTCTCGTTATCTGAAAATAGCAAATCGTACTAAAATTCACATAGAAATTCAGATAATGGTCTTTGTCTGCTTAGTTATTGAAATAGAATTTTCATGCATGAATGGGTTTTATATATATATCGTATATTGCTGGTTGAATATTTGGGGTAAAATACATTTCAATTTTAATATTGCTTATAGTTATATGCTGCTTGCTCTTATGTGTGGATTTGGTACTAATATTTTTTCTTATTCAGTGACTCCAATACCTGAATCATCTCCTGTGGTAGATAATAAAGCTGGTGATGCTGTGTCAGCTATGTGTCAGGAATTGTCTGCTGGTCTCTCTCTCCTATCGAGTTTTACTGATCCCTTCACATCATTACCCGAGAGTACTTCACCCACCCACAGTTCTTTCTCTTCATCTGCTGCTGCTACCTCTTATACTAATGCAGCAAGCTCTGAAATTACTAGTCATCCTATGATGCCACCGGTTTCGCAAGGAGGTAGGATTTTTATATTTGTGAATTGCTACATTTCAGATTTGCATAAAACATTTTTGATTATTTTTTCCTTTAATTTATTGGAGTTACATCACGTGAGTATATTTGAGACTTAAGTATATTGTCACTACTACATACACTATCTTTCTATTTTAGTTTTGCTGCCCTCTGTAGCACCAATACATGAGGAGATTCCCTGGGCAACACCAAATGCGAATGGCCAGGCACCTGATTCAGAGAGTGAAACCAAAGAGGGATGGTCAAAAGGAGAGGAATGGCTTTCAAAAATCAATTGTCAAGCCAAACTAACAAACGGCACCACAACGCCACCATTAGGGTAAGTGATGAATTTAAACCAAATATTTTCACCTTGTGGGAACTATAGGTCCCTCCTTTTGCTGGTAATTAATTTTAGCAAAACTTGTAGTTGATACATGTGATGACTATGAAACAACAATATCTAACTAAATTAGAAACATACCTTGCCGTATAGAAATTTCTCCATCACACAAGTTTTAGCTTTAAAAATTACTATTAGCTTTATGCACCATCTTTACATGATAAAATTTCTCTAAGTCTGCTTCTTTAAGGTTGATTGTTATGAATAAATACAACTGAGGGAGTTCCAATTTTCGTTTACTGTATTATGATCATAAATCATAGCAAAATCTGCATACATTTTTCTTTTTGTCACATAATTTTAAGTTTTACATCTAATTACTCTCCTCCTTTCTTTATACCAAAATTACTTTTCCAGTAATGAAGATGGGAATAACACTTCTAGTGTACGCCGAAATCCACCTTTAGGCCAGCTAAGATCTGCCTCTCTTGGCTCAGCACCTAATACAGGAGCTTCATGTGTTACTGAAAGTACTCCTCGAGATGCAATGAGTACATCCTGGACCACTTCCAATGGCACAGGTGGATCTGCAACTGCCAGTTTCCACAGTGGGACGACAAATTCCTCCTCTGGCATGGCTCCGGGCCCTGGAGATCCATTTGACGCCGAATGGGCAGCATTGGCATCAAGAAATACTAATCCAAATAATCCATTCCTGCCAACCACTGTTACAAAAGCATTTGAGGTACAAATGTGAATAAAATTGCAATAGAGTTTATAAGGCATTATTTAGTTCAATTGATGAAAATGATTTAATGAAATATGTCATGGATCTGAAGAAATTATCGTCTTTCTTAGTATGATCACTTCCAATATCTTGATAAGAAAGGCAGAGATAACAGATCAAAGGCCCATTAAACTTCCCAATGAGCATAACATGTTCTTTAAGAGGAGAGAGTTTGTTTAAAGTGTTGCATGTGAAGATAAATGATAATATTTTGTTATAAAGAGATATTTATATACTGTATATGCATTCTATGGCCTTATGCCACGTTTCATGCATTGCAAGATTAATTGAAGTGTAGTACTTAATGTCAATATTTTATTGTTATTGTGGACATGATGAATGTGGGTTAGTATTGAAATACTGTACAAGTACTTAAAATCTGGTAACCAAGTTTTGTTAGGCAAGGCACCATGAGAACAATGCTTTATTGTTATTATATATGGTTTTTATTGTACTTAAATGCTTTCAACAAGAAAATAAAAATATTCAAATGTTTTGGATGGTTGAGGATAACAACTAAATAATAATTATAGTAATAATGTACTTAAATGTATTGATATTTTAAAAAAGTAGTTATTCATCCATTTACATACACCAAAATAATTGTATTGATGTTTATATCTGTAGTATTTTGCACAGGTTAAATATATAATAGATTTGTTTCATGTATTGCATCACATATTCTATATAAATATATGAAGCCATATTTGTAGTACCATAATGGTAATGCAAATGGTCTAATACTTTTTTGTAATAGATATTAGATATTTCCAGTCAAATATTGTGAGTAATATGTGAATAATCCTGAGGCCATTATTTCCTCAAGAAGCTTTGTATGCAATTAGAATACTTTATTTTAACCACATGACCTGGTAAATATTGGTTTCCCTTGAGAGATGTACAAATAATTCCCCTGATATGGAGAAACATATTTTTGTAACATTACATTACCGGTTCTGCATTATCACTAGGACAAACTTAACAAGTAACGAAGTAGCCATGATAAGAGTATTGCATCAGTAACAAACATGTCCATTAATGACTTCTTTTATAAGGGTTCTATAGTGCACTTCCCTAAGCATAAAAAGAATGGCATATCACTGGAATATGTAGGTTTTATAGAAGTTTCATAATTCGTGGAGATGAGTATGGAGTTCTTGCAAGTAATACAATACTTTACGAAATATTTCTTTTAATAGAAATTGCGTACATAATGAATGATGAGACTAGATATATGATGCCTAGGTCTCTTTTAGTAAGTGAAATTTAAAACAGGTTGGAAGAATATCAGCATGGCATCTCAAGAATATCTTTTTTTTTGTTTTTTATGTGATAACTTTTTTTATATTAATTTTGCAAATGTTTATTTAAAACTATCATAATTCTTACTGCTTATATCTGCAAGCTCTTTGAAATTCTAGAATATATAGCTAATTTTGAATGAAGGTATAGCGAGTTCCTTTAAACACTTGTAATACAGAGTATTGATATCGTTTTAGTAAAGCTCATAATTCCAGTCCTTCTTGTCACTTACCCCCTTTTCCCTCCTCTCCACATTCCAATCCTGATCCTGGCCTTGTGGCTTTAGGCATATAACTGTACTTTGTTATGGTTAATAAAATTCCCTAAAGGATGGCCCAAGTTTCTTATGTATAGCATTAATGTTCAAAGAAAGCTACGAGTTATTTTGTTTTACTTTAATGAAATATTATTATGATGGTAGTATTGAATGAAGTTTTTATCGTATGTCACAGTGCTTTAGAGAAGTATTGGCAGTCAGTTTTGTATTGTTCTATACGTAACATTCTATTCTTCTTAACATAGTCATATACTGCCATTTACCAAGTGCATCAAGTGTGGTGCCATGTCTTTTTTAAGAAAATACTACTTGCTAGACCTTTATTGGTAATCTTGTTGATTGCAGAATCTTCACTTTATCAAATTCCGTTGTGATCTATACTTTATAATTGTACTAGGAAGAATAACTTAAGCTGGTTCTGCTAAAAACAACTTTATTATACCGGTATTATTTTAGACACTTTGTAAGTGTGGGTTTATATCACTGATAGAGGTTATATAAATTTGGGCATATATCAGTGATAGTGGTTTTGTACATTTGTTATATAGTTTTTGAAATTCAATTTCGAATGTAGTCAAAATTCATTCAGCATCAGTTTTAAAGCACCTTATACTACTGTTATGAAGTATCAAGGGATTACTATCATGGTGAAATCATATCTTAACGTGGAATTGTCAGGAGAAAACACAAGATAATATTTATTGCATCTTTTGCCAATTTGAGTAATTAATTTTAACATCATCTTAGGGTTCCTCTGTAACATATTGGTGTGAGTGTGGTAGTCTAATAAAATGTGTTAATATATTAATGGGAATCCACTTCTAAATGAAAAAACTAATATACCATATCACAGTATATATAATATGGATTTTATGTACTGTAATATTAGATTGCACTGCCTGCATTTCCTTCTCCCTTAATCTCTGCAGCGTTAAAAAGAAAGTATCTAAATAACATTGCTTACATAATTACAGTATTAATGAGGGAAGATGTGGTTTTGATTGGTAACTGAACAAGTCATATGATTATGTAAAGTAATGCAATCGATATAATTTTTTTTTATTGCAGTTATAATTATCGTTAAAATTACGTAATTTTCTTGTATTTTTAAGCAGATTAAATGTATGGTTTCCATATGAGCTGTCCTTAATGTGCAGTTATATTGGAATCTGTATTACAGTACAGAATAATTCAAAATATTACATTATTGTACATAAATACATGCTGCATCATCCCTGTTCTTGTTATTACTGGTATAAATGGCGTTTCAAATGGTTTCCATTATAAATATTTGATGCTTGTGTGATTTTCAGAATATATTTTTATATGTTGCAATATGCTCAACTTTCAACTACATTTGTGGTACTGAAAAGTCCTTTTTGTATATTTGCTTCAGATCTTTTCATGACTTAGATTTGCTGTCGTAAGTTCTGATGAGTGATACAGAAAAGGTTGTTAGGATTAAACGGAGATTTTATTTATTTCATATACTGATTAGGCTTGAAGCTTATTAATGAAAATCAGAAACCTGGTATTCTGTAGTTCCATTGAATTACAGAATTTTGGGATTCTTTGTGCCTATGTTTCATTTAGGATGATTATATGACCTCTATCGTGAGACAATGTTGGTGAGATTAACATAAGCAAATGAATATCATCCTAAATAGAAGAGATTACTAACGGTCCTCTGCTGTATCACATTGTGGATAAAGTTTAGTACTTTCAGCTAAAAATATTAGGATACAGTTGTTAAAGGTTCACGACATTCCTTTTATTAGTTTTATTTCTGTGATAAAATACGCATAATATGCTCGTAGAATCAAGTCAGTGCTGCAAATATTAGATATACATGTACTGTATAGAGACGTACATGTATTAGGATGTACTGTGACGGAATATATTTCATATTTAGCAATTGTCTCGTAAACCATTTACAGTTCATTAGTATGCACAATATATTTTATAGCATAGGTATTGTAGCTGTAACAATGGTCTTCATTAAAAAAGGTTATTTTCAAAAGACGAAAAAATACTTAATTTGCAGTTAAAGGTATACTTAGTTATAAAATTGAATGAACATTCTCAATTAAGACAGAATGGGCAAAAATTATAAGCTATTAATACTATGTGTTACAGTTATAGCCAGTGACTGCAAACCTCACAGGTTTCTAAAAATATCGTAAGGTATCTTTTGTATATAGGAATTTTTATTTTAACAGTGATTGTGTATATAGTTATTGTAAGCAGTGGTGATCATCAGGTTTGTTTGAATTTGTATTAACAACTAGTATTGTTTAGGTGATGTTTTATCTCCTAACAATATAAATCAAAAGAATCCTTAAAAATTGGTGTAAGTAAATACTTTTTGTAAAACTTAGTATGTCAGTTGTGAAACTAATGCGCCTTGCACAATAGTGTACTGTACTTACAACCTTACCAATAATATGAACAATATTTATACTGTGACGTGAGAGGATTGATGTGAAGAGCTTTTACAGTATGTGAAGTGTTATTCAACGTGCCTGATGACTGCCAGTGTGGGAGTTATCGCTTGATGCTGTGATTGCTGAAGTAGCTTGTGCGGTGACGGCAGTTGTACGACCTGTCATTTTTAATGAGAACACTGACTGATGCTGTACAGTAATTTAAGGAAAAGTAATGTCCACATTAGAATATATTCTACTGTCATATTCTTGTTTCAATTCTTTATGTATTTTATACAGATTGAAAGGAGCTGTATTAAGTATATTTGGAGTGGCATTTGCAAAAATATCACATCTTTAATTTACTGGTAAGTGTGCTCATGTGTAATCTTTCAGTTGGCCGTACTCTAGATAAATGATGTAGTTAAAGTACTTTAGATGACGCAGGAACATTACAAGTTCAGTAACTGTCTATGGTTACCTGTTGCTAAAGTAGGAGTGAGCCAGTGGATGGTGTAATAGAGAAGTATGATTGATTTGTGTAATGAAGGAGAGTTGGTGATTGTTTATATCGTTTGTAAAATGTAAGAAGCATATGAGTTGTAGCCATTGTTTCCACACATCCACATTGGGGTGTGTGGGATAGTATTGGAGGTGAATTTGTTCAGAGGAGAGACTGGTGGTGTGTGTAACCTTATCTAGTGGAAGAAAAATTGAGTGGATGAAATTAGAGGAAGAGAAGTGGTGACTGAAAGTAAAATCTTTAGTAGTTTGAGAGAGGAAGGAGGGGGGGGGGATTAAAAATAGAGATTTAAGAGCTTTTGAAGTGTGGAGAATTAACATGGGGAACGAGAATAATGGATGGAAAAAAAGAAAAAGTAGTTAATCTTGGCTTGAAGAGGTTAGTGAGGTAGTGGCAGAAAGAAACGTGCTCATGAGGTATGGTTTCAGTGAGGAAATGAAAAAATGTATGACAGTAGAAGGGGTTATCAGATTGCATGGTGAGAAAGGCAAAGAGGAAAACAGATGTGAGGTGGGGTAGATGTTTTTCAGATTAGTTTTCAAGGAATAAAATGTTGATTTTGGAAGAAAGTGACTAGATTAGTCAGGTAGGAGAAAAGAATGGAATGAGTGAATTGGCAGTTATCAAGGAGCAAGTTAGTGATACGGGCTTGGAGGACGATGAATAAGCTCTGATGTTGGCTGTGGAAGAAACTGGAAGAATGCTGAAGACAGGTAAGGAGAATGATTTGGCAATAGCGAGAGAGAAGATTCTAGTGCCATTAAAAGGAGTGAACGCGGGTAAGGCACCAGTGTTAGTAGATTATTTGGAATGCCTGTCAATAGGTAGAGAATTAAAATGTAAAAGATGTTGATTTTAATGAATGTCTGTTTGGGAATGAAGGGTAAAGATTTTGGGGGGTGTACATGTGTAGTCACACGATATAATTAGAAGGCTAGTAAGTATGAATACAGTTGTTTTTAAAGGAATTAATATTCAGAGCATGGTTGGCAAGATGTAAGGAAGTGCTATTTGAGAAGTATAAGGGAGAAATATTTTGAGAAAAGTTTAAAATCTTTTGTAAGAGTTGTCTTATGGTTTGGAAGGGAAAGTGTGCAGTTGTGTGTCTTTTATATAGCTTGGAGAATGTGTGATGAGGTCAATAGAGAAACGTTAATGCATATGCTTTAAAAGTAGTAAAATGTTGTTAGTTTTTACATTAATAGAGTGTATGAGTTGGGAATGTGGTGACTGGTTGGTTGGAGGTTATTGTCGGGTAGCATTAAGAATGGATTAGAGTGGATGGTAATGAGCGAGTCAGTGGCTATTTGTAGAAAAAAAACTGCTAATGGTCGATGCTAATGAGATACTAGAATTAGTTGGTGATATTGTAGGGGTGTGTTAGAGAAATATTGAGTGATTTTGGATTAAGTTATGTATTGTACAAGGGATAGAGATGATAGTGGGTAATATTAGGATGCTTTAAGAAGTAGAGAGTTTTATGTAGCTGGGGTTGCATGTAACTGAATGGAGTGGATGCAGACCGGAGTAAGAGTAAAGAAAGTGAGTAAATATTCAGATTGGATGAAAAGTGGGATGTAAAATAGCTATCCTATGCTATTCATTGCACATTTCTTAGTATCCCTTCACTTCTGACAATTCACAAAACTCCACATCTTTGTTTCTGCTCTCTTTCCCATAATTAATTCCTCATCACTTTGACTAGTCTCTCCCCCTGTCACTTTTTGTTTATAATTTTCTTATTTATGCCGCGTCCTAAAGCTGCTACTTTATTAAATGTTTTTTGGCTGCCTGGGGCCAATGAGGGCAGTTTATTTGCCTTTTTCGGTGTATAACTCCTACCAAAGTAAGGAAAAATAAATGTGAGGTTATTTTGGGTAGATGTTCCCAAAGCTGCCTGGCTGACTTACTTGCATCCCAAAGGAAGGCCATAGCTAATCTCGGGTTTTCCCATTAAGCTTTGAGGGAGCAAATGTTATGTTGTTGACTTATTTGGTTGTTTGCAGTGCAGTCTTCCATATTGTGTTTCCTTGACAGGCGCCACTGACCAAACCATCCAGCCTTTTCTGATAGAGAAAAGAGAAAGCCATGCATGCAGCATTGTTATCATCAATTGACTGGGTTGAACAATGATTGAAATATATATATATATATATATATATATATATATATATATATATATATATATATATATATATATATATATATATATATATATATATATAGCTGGTTTGGTGGTGATGAGGGGAATGAGATGACAGTACTGTATGTGTGATATCGCGTGCAAGGTGTTTTGATGTGTTGTATATGGGTGTTCTGACATGCAGTGTAAGGGTTGGAGTAAGTTTGTTGAGGCTGCAGTAAGGATATGCTTTCTCATTTTAAGACCGTTATTGACTTTGCTTTGTTTTCTTGATGTAATGAGCTGTATGTGTAGTAGTTGTACAGCCTGTGAATACTTTTTAGTGATTTGTTTTGATTAGTCTGTAGGGTGTCTTGGTGTGTTTTAGTGAGAGTAAAATCTAAGCAAGGCTTTCATATTCCATCACTGAGCGTATATATTGTTTGTACTCTGTGTTGGTGATTTCTACGTTGTCTCCAAATTTTGTATGGGCAGTTGACCTTAGGGCATATAGCCTTGGGGTCAGTTTGTTTTTGATATTTGTGATAACTTGTTTAAATTACATTGATGTATATTATACCAAGGATTTTCGGATGCTGTTTTTGATATGGTGTTGGATGTGACAATGTTTTGCTGTCCAGTTTGTTAGGAGTGTAATGTCAATATGACTAGGAATTTAATTTTGCTTATTGCAAACCAGTTTTATAGTGTGTTGAAATAGGGCTGGTGGAGATCTACTTCTATATTTGAGTTTTGATGTATGCTTGTGAGTGCTATGTCATGTGTGTAGGAAGCAATGTGAATGGGGTGTTGGTAGATTTCAAAAGAATAGATTAAAGTGTTGGTAATAAGATGCATCCTTGAGGGATTCTGTTAGTTTCTGATGTTTCATGACTGATCAGCCATCTTTGTGTTATTGTGCATGCTTGTGTTGAAAACTTTATTCATGAGAATTTGGTGGGGGATGAGTCAGAGGCTTTACTTATGTCTTGTATGGAAAGAATTGTCTTTAGCCTAAGTACTGTATATGTATGTACTGTACAGAACTTTTTTTTTTACCTAAGCATAACTTACGAACAATTCTACTTATGAACTGATTTCTGGAACCTAACTCGTTCTTTAGTTGGGGAGTGTCTGTATTCAGTTTCATTAGAGAAGCTTTGCAGTTAGGTCTTTTGTAAGTTGCATGTGTGTGTTTGTAACCAACTGGACTTACTCGTGTTTTGGTGGAGGTGGTATTTGGAATGTTCTCAGAACGCCAGTGTTTTGACTATGGTACCTGCCATGATGTTGTGGAGGTGCGGTTAGATAAATAAAAGGGGACGTCGTATGACTGTAGAAGTTAGATTTGGGGGAAATGTGGAGATTAATTTTATTTAGGATGAAAAGGTTTTCTGCTTGGTATTTCATTATACTTTCCGTTTGTGTCTGGGTTTTCAGCGGACCAGGCCAAAGTCTTTTGCGTTGAAGTTACCACCCAGGATGATGATTGTTGTTTTGGTAATAAATCATAATTCTGTTTTGGATGTCTGAGGGAATGATGTATGTACAGTTTATGTGATTATATCTGAGGCTTTGCCAGTGCATATGGTAATTGATTGTATTGCTGAGGTAGTATCATGAGGGGAGGAAAGATTTTGTTTGTGCACTGAAGTCACTAAATTAATGAACTTGTGTACCAGGGTGATGAGACTACCGCTGCTGACATAGTCTTGTTTAATTGTGGTGAACTTATGAAATATGTTTTTAATGGGTTCTATCAAGTTTTGTGTTTAAGAGAGGTAGTGTATATGTTGTGTTGTTTGATGAAAGCATGACTTCTCGTGTTTCAGTTTTTATGCTGTCTGTTAATCTGCAGAATGTTGATGTGTATTAGGTGATGGGGGTGTTGGTGAGGGAGAGGAAGTAGGAGGTCATAATGGTGATTAGAGTGAGGGTATGGGTGTTGGGGATGTTGGTGTGGTAAGGATAAGCAGATTTGGCCGTGGAGGGAGTAATGTAAGAGTTTGAAAGTGTGTGCAAAGAGCGTTGGGAGTAGATCAAAATGTTAGATTTGTACTTTATTAACAAAAATGTTACAGGGTGAAATGGGACCAGTTTCTGCATGAATTACAGAAAGTGAAACTTTGGTTTGTTGAGTCTTAGCGATGGGTGTGGAGCATGTTGGATATATGTGTATGTGTTCATGGATTGCTCTTGACGTTTCCCTCGTGGCTAAAAGTATTCTTCGAGATAAGACCACTGGAGAATCATTACATTGTTTAGGAAAAATTGTGTTAAGTGTACAGCGTATTGTGTTTAGAGGTAATATCCTGGGTGACCATAGCCTACATCTGATTCTCGTGCCCCATAAGGGGTAGAGTTGATTTTGGCAGTTTGGTTTCCATTGCTGCCTCTTCTCCAGAGCTGGCTGGCCCCTCTGCTAACTTACAGCCCTGGAGGGCGGAGTCTCGGTGTAGACTACACCATTCCACGTCACCACCAATGGGATGGAAAGAGCATTTGAAGCACGTGGTATTTCGTTAGAGTAGACAACATAGAGCACAAAAGCTGGGGATGGGTCGGGAGAGATTATGAAAGGATGACACAGTCCAAGTGGTATGCTCATACCTCCTCAGTGCTACAGACTGTGGCACTGGATTCTCTTGGGGTAAATCGGCTACAGCTGCTGGGTCCAACATCAAATTAGTTTTACCCTGCATCCACCGTGGATGGCCCAAGCAATGGGAGGACCCGTCATCACCTTGGTGGTAAGATGTAAGGGTGGAGGTTTTATATTCGGTATAATGTAAAGAATATGAGCTTAAGTTTATATTCTTTACATTATTCCTAATACTGTATAAAGCATTATCTCCACTGCAGCATAATGAAAAACTTCAAGGAAAAGAATAGGATAACTACAATGGGTTTTTATTTTAACAGTATTTTACATTATAAATAAAAATATAAAAACTTTTCCAATTGTAAGCAATATACTACTGTGTATTCAGAATAGGGATGCAACCTTGCCCATTTAACTGCGTAAGGATATGAGCTGGTTATGAACGTATGGGTAGTTTTAAAGTAGACTTTGTCTGCTTCTTTAAGGCTTTACCAAGGCACACAATACTTCCAATTCCTTAGTTGTGAATCTCTTGAGCTCTTGGCTAGGTAGTTCTTCCGCCTCTAAACATTTGCGTTTCCAGATGAATGAGATCTCCATAAGTAAATAAAATATTGAACAAATGAATGAATAAAATATAGAAAAGACTTCCCCATGAGTTCAATTAATTCGCAAGGGCCTATGTTGAATATGTTCATTATTAAGTTCAGCAAATAACTTGCATATCTCTAAAAGATACTTTCTGTGTATTCATGGCAAAAGTACGGTAGTACAGTGTATATTTTACCCAGTGGAATTTTTCCTGTAATAACTGTTCATCAGTGATGCAATATAGTCCTACTATTTCACTGACAAGAGACATACCATAACTCAGCTTCTTGAAATTTAAGCTGAACCAGAGCATGCTTAGAAATAAAATAGGTCAAAATTTTATATGGATCTAAAGTCAAAGCCAGCAACAGCTTATCCATTGTAACATATGACGTCTACCAATTTGTTAACTTATTGTTAATCCGATTGTATTTACACATGTTCCCAGTAAGTCTTTTAAGTAATTACCATATTTTAGTTATTAGGATTTGTTAATGTCTCACATTTATATCTGAGTGCATATAGGACCTCTGTAATTTTGCTACGGCTTTTGGCTGCTCTGCTAAGGCAGTAGAGTGAGAAAAAAATTTAATCTGAAAAAGATTAGTAACCCTAGGGTTGAGAACATCAGGTGAGATAGCAACAGTGGCTGCATTTTCAACAAATGATAATGCTTCCCTAACATGTAAAATTTATTTCAATAGCCATAATGGGCAACAGGTAAAGACGAGTAGCCCCCAAAAGTTAAAAAACTCATTAAATGGTTAGGTTTGGGTAGGTAATTTCCCTTGTAAATATGAACAACTTTAAGGCAGTCAGGGGTTACTCTTCATTACCTGATCCCAATCATGCATGATTAAATCAATGATAATTACATGTTAAGGAATGATTTATGGTTTGCTCGAAAACTCAGCCACTGGTGAAGTTCTCAAATATGGTGTTACTAATCTTTACCTGATCAATTTTTTTTTCTCTAAATACCATCACATCACACTTTGGCTTACAGGGTGAAAAAAAAAAAAAAAATATGTTGGTAACATGGCTTCATCATACTCTGTGTCCCCAATTTTGGGACAAGAAATACATTAGGGGAGAGGAGTACCAGCCATCCACTCCTGGAAGTAATACCTTGTGGTGGGGAAAATAGAATTCAAGGGTGCATATGCAATGACTTTATGGGATATTTTTGGTTGTGGAGTAAAAAGAATTCCTACCAAAAAGTGCTCCTTCTTGGAAGAGAAACTAAAAGATTTATTATTCCAGGATGCATGGAGAATATTTCTACTTTTTTTTTTTTTTTTTTATGCAGTGATTTAATAAACTTTTAGAGGACCTAGAACGGCAGAGTCTATAGCGTAGATTTACACTCCAGAATAGCAAATAAAAAGAGAACACAAGTAACTCCGAAGAAGAGCAAATGATGCCAAATTGCCGCACCTAACCCCTGTCCTTCTTGAGTGATGAAACCCTGAGAGAGGCTTCAGTCACCTGGGCAAATTGCTCTCAGCACAACACACTCAACAGTTTTTTCTTTATAGGGGAAATTACTCTGTCATTTTTCCCAAGACTTTATAGCCAGACACATCAAGAACAACCCAGGACTCGACTATAAACTCTTGTCAAATGTTTTTCCACACCTGTCACTTTGAGATGACCCACAAAAGGTTCAGTTTCCTGCAACTCTTGCAGAAACAACCTATTTCACCTCTTCAACACTTGCTAACATGAAACCACAAATATTTGAACCTGCTAACAATACTCCCCACACCCTCCTTCAATCTAATTCCCTACTCCTTCCACACCTCATCCCCTTATTTACCCATCCTTCTAACACCAACATTCCAAAAATAACAACCCTTACCTAAAGCATCATCGTCATTTCAACGGTATCCTACTGCCTATCCCTCACCCTCAACCCCTCCTAGCCCCCTTGGAGTTGCACCTATCTTCATACACAACATCACTATTTTGCTGTTTAACATAGATGCCTTAAATGCAAAAAAACAAAAAGTCACACACTTCATGAAACAACACAGTATATACACATTGCTGTCTTACAAGAAACAGAACTACAAAGAACAAACTACCCACATTCCAAAACTCGTAACCGTTAGTCAAGACCAAATGGATTGTGGCAGTGGTGGACCCATCTCTTGGTACACAAATGACTGCGCACAAGCATAGTTGCTCTCACCACATGACACTACCATAAAAATACAGCCAGTTACATTACGCACAAGGAACCCATCACACTAGTCACAAATGCATACATCTCTCCTCAATCATTCCCTACAATACCTAACAACAGTTAGGTATAAGCCACCAACTACTCCAATGATCATCCCAGGTGGTGACTCCATTACCAAGACGGCCACTTTGTTTGCTGATAATCCCGACACAGGCAAAGGGCCTATAGTACCAAACCAAACCGAAAACGTTTTCGTTCTAAGTAACATTCAGCAGCATATATATTCCCCACCAAATCTACTTCCTACAGTCATCTCCAGACATCTTTTGTTCAAGGGCTCTTTCCTGCAGGATATCCTGAAGGGTGGTCAAAACCCTAGGTTCTGACTACCTTCCCATCATCAGCAAAACAAGACCCACCCCAGCTGGTCATAGAAGCACTTATGCCAATTACAAAAGATTTAACTGGTAAGTTTTAACTATGAAATAGACAATTCGAATTCTAAACTACTACTGTCACAAGCATAAATTATGTTGTACACAATAATTCTAAAAGCTGACAAAAACATATCCGTAGTGTTGTTAGGAAAAACAACCCTTAATTTCGCACCAGTAATACAAGGCATAATCGGACACTGCAATGCACTAAAACATTCACCAATATCCCAAACACACACCACTACAAAACGAATATAAGTTCTTGAAGGGCAGTTTACACGGTCAAACGGTTCGACAGACAAGTGTTTGAAGTAATTTCTCGGTGTAGGATAAATGTATTGTGTTATGTTTAACACATACACATGACCAAAGCCTCTGCCAGGTTATTGTGCCCCGTGACAGTCAAGAGGTTGGCAGAGCAGTTTGACCTTTTTGCCTGCTTCTTTTCGGAGTTGGTTGCCTTCTCTTCTGAATTGTAGCTCCGTAGGATGAACCTTCAATGCATATGCTGCCACTCCAGGTCCACTTGGCATAGTTAATGTACATGACCTTTTCCTATGGGCTACCCCAAAAAGCAAACGTTAGCTCAGTAATATGTAGATTGCACAATTTATAAAAGATCGGATCGAGTGCAATGTATTTAGGTAAAACAAGCTCTATATTTTACTATGACAGACTGTCTTTAAACATTTCATATAACCAATATATTTCTTCCTATTTTCATGAAAATATTAATCACTGAATTGAAAATAATATATATAAGGCAAAATTTACGTACAAACTCATACCTGAACAATAAATATATGTGACGTATACTAATCACAATAGGTGTTAATGTAACACCAGCTATGGAGAATTTTATTTGTTCTAAAAAGCTTCCCACTGTATGCTGTATATTATATATAATCTTAATAGCTTTCTTGTTTACTGCAGTCC
>JAXCGZ010008074.1:0-15000 GCA_037179515.1 Halocaridina rubra
TATTATTATTATTATTATTATTATTATTATTATTATTATATATAAACAAACATGCAGCTACTACAATTAATTACGCAGTTCAGTGAAATATATTATTATTGAGAAATTTATTATTATTTTTATTATATATATATATATATATATATATATATATATATATATATATATATATATATATATATATATATATATATATATATATATATATATATATTATAGATATATATATATATATATATATATATATATATATATATATATATATATATATATATATATATATATATATGACAAAATAAAAAAAATAGGAACAGACCAAAAGACGGGGAGCTACAAGGAGAGGGTCCTCTCAAGTGAACACAATTACATATGCACTATCAAGTAAATATACACACACAAGTAAGGAAACATTGCACGTTTTTTATAGTAATCAATTAAATGGCATATTCCTGATGTCGTAGGTGGAAAAATGCAGCCTTTTCATTCCCGTATGCTGTTAGAAAATAATGACACGTGATGATCCGGTTTTACGTCACGGCCTCCCTTCTCTATTAAGGGCTAGGACGGAGCATTCTTGCGAAGGAGTCTGGTTTTGAGTGTATGCCCTTTCTAACCTCAGACCGTGGCGGGTCTCGAACCGACGATCAGGCGAATAAAAGTGGTGCACCCTACCACCTGGTCACGGCGGCCATGTGGAAAGAATATAATGATAGTAAGAGAATATTTATACACGCCCGTATTCTCTGTTTGTCGTAAGGGTTGACTAAAACGGCGAAATTCTGGTAAAGCCAACCTTCACCTAACTATATACTAGATACAAGATTCAATTTCTAGTTCCGGTTTTACGTCACGGACTCCCTTATCTACCAAAGGCTAGGACGGTTGCCTTCTTGCGAAGGACTTGTTTTGGCAGATGTAATCAATTTCTAGTGCTAATTGTAAACTTTTTTTTCGTGGATTTTTATTTTTTTTATTTTATTCCATGAGATAGAAGACAATCAGACTTAATATAAAATTCATCACAATTATGAAAAACTCACAAATATCTCTAGGTACTCAGTAAAAATGAATACATAGTTAATATTTACAGTCACTGCCTACATGAAGCCGATATAACTAGAAATCTCGCAAGACCTAATAAAAAAGTCATGGTTTTACCAATCTGAAACCAAGATTGAATATCTAAGTGACTAGTATGATTCGGTTTTACGTCAAAAATTCAATAATTTCAATGAATTTAGACGTACATCATCCAGGTGTATATTGTAAATCAATGGAAAATCAAATAACATCTAATTTGTGGATGAAGAACATGGTTGTCAAAATGTATAATAAATAACACCACATATCACAGTGACGCAAGGACACACAACAGTAATATGTTATCGATACTAAAACCTGACTGCTGGAATCCTTGTATTTCGTAATACCTGTGTGCAGTAATTACAGGTTACTGCTGGTCATTACAGGTCATTACTAGGAAAAAATGCAGTATATGATTGCACGCTTTATTATAGCTACAAAAATTATTACTCTTGAATAAATTATAAAGGTTAAAATAAAATAAAGGCTTAAAAGTTTTTGTACTAGCTCTGAGGCATTCGTAGGATCGTAAGACCTAACATCATCACTAATGGAAGCTCTATCATTGACAAAATAGAAGCAAATAATCATTTGTAAGGTTTCATATATATATTATATATATATATATATATATATATATATATATATATATATATATATATATATATATATATATATATATATATATATATATATATAATCATATAAACACATTAAAACATGTGAAAATATAAATCATATTTTGCCCTTGGCAGGTACCAGAACCTAAGACATAAATAGTGCTCTAAGGCGTCTAGGCACACTGTGTCTCAGGTTCTAGTCCCGGCCACGGGAAAAAATGATTCATATATATATATATATATATATATATATATATATATATATATATATATATATATATATATATATATATATCTCTCTCTCTCTCTCTCTCTCTCTCTCTATATATATATATATATATATATATATATATATATATATATATATATATATATATATATATATATATATATATATATATATATATATATATATATATATATATATATATATATATATATATATATATATATATATATATATATATATATATATATATACATATATATATATATATATATATATATATATATATATATATATATATATATATATATATATATATATATATATATATATATATATATATATACATATATATATATATACATATATATATATATATATATATATATATATATATATATATATATATATATATATATATATATATATATATATATATATATATATACATAAATCATCATATAAATATATTATTATACATGAAAACATGAAACTTGTTTTTACCCCAGGCCACACACTAAGAAGTGTCTGTGTTCATTTTACTCTTCCTAACTTCATTTGGGTGTTGTTTTTACATTTAATTCAAATCCTTTCTAAATAGGTATCTACAGTGATCAAATAAATACATCATTATTTGTGAAAACATGGAGAATTTTTCTCCCGACCGAGATACGAACCTATGACACAATCAGTGTGCTAATGCGCTACCAACTGTACCAACGATGGTATAAAAGCAGAAAGTATCCTCACAGCTAACTACTGGACCTAGGGAATGAACTCACTGTATTGACTATATTACTCTCTCATCACAATCTCGCTGTGGCTTGTTTTCTTATTTTCATCCTCGCAAGCTTAGAGAAACATTGAATGTATGTAATAATATATGCCTGCAGGTACCTGACATTAAATGTAGTGGAGATAACTGTCAACCAGCCAAATCACAAGAGCATAAAAGGATATAATATTTCTTCCAGTGATAGAACATCATGTACGGAATATATAATTTAAAGTAATGAATAGGACTCGCAATATTACATAGACAAAACATCCATATACTTCAACAGCATAATGACACATAGACTGTGAGAAAAGTACTTTGTACCGGTAGGATTATGATCCTATTCAAACTTAAGCAAATCCTCAAAGTAAAAACAGCATTTGAAAGAGGCCATCTCCTTTATGGAACTAGGCATTGCTATTTATAGGACACAAATTGCCCAAGAAACGCTACCAGTCAATTGTCATTTCTTGTGTTGATGGAAAGTTATACTTCAAAGCTTTCACCATCCCAACATAATATAAATATTATGATACTGAAATATATTAGTGACGTATTTTAATTTTCATTACGTTTTGCTATAATATAACCCCAAGATTCTGTTTTTAATTGTTGAGATCTAAACCTAACGGATGATTAATGTGAGGCAGAGCTGAGTACTGATAAAAAGCAAAGCGGTGCAACATTTAAGAACAGTACGAATAAGAGTATAAATAGTTCTTAAATAAGAGTCAAATGTTAAAGAGAAGATCAGAAATTGTAGAACACGCTGACAGAAAAACAAAACAGGAGTTTTGTCCCTGATACGAGATATAAGAAAAATTTAGACTTGTCATCAATACCCTTTGACATAACTTTTAAAATGACGACATGAAATGAATGACAGTGACGTGGGACCTACCTGTCAAAGGGAGCAGACAGGAATAAGGTAGATATGTTGGTAATTATCGAGTTCACTTAGCAGTGGCGATCAAATAAGGATACCAGTTCTACAGGGTGTCCACAAAGTCTGGGTACATAGGAAATTTCACTATGCAGAGCTATTCAATCGAGTTCACCTGAATTTTGTAAAGCGCTTCAAATTATGCATTGAAAATGATGGAAATCATATTGAAAATATTATTTATTAACATTAGATTTAAATAAAATTGTTTTGTTTTAAAAGTATGTGTTAATCTCGTGTGTACCCAGACTTCGTCTGGGTACACACGAGATTAACACATACTTTTAAAACAAAACAATTTTATTTAAATCTAATGTTAATAAATAATATTTTCAATATGATTTCCATCATTTTCAATGCATAATTTGAAGCGCTTTACAAAATTCAGGTGAACTCGATTGAATAGCTCTGCATAGTGAAATTTCCTATGTACCCAGACTTTGTGGACACCCTTTACATACTCTATCTCTATTTATCATAAAGTAAAAAACTTTTGGGAGGACACGCGCAATGTTTCATATGTATAAGAGTTTGGTACAAGGCTATGGCGTTGGTAGCAGAAAAAGTGGGGAAGACACAGAAATGATAGACTTTGAAATAGCAACATATTGGTATATTATATCTGCAGACTGAACCACAAACTGGAAGGCAGATTTTCAGTTTGCGATACTGCCTGAAGATGATACCGACATATATGTATATCATATCTGCAGACTGCACCACAATCTGGAGGCATTTTGCAGATTGCGACATTACCAGAAGATGATGTATTCGAATATATTCATTCTAATAAATTTCTCCGATCCTGTTTCTTATATACTCTGTTGGAGGAAACTTAGCATAAGTATTTTTTCAATATATCTGCAGTAGATGCAAATATCGCGAAAAGCATAAAAGATGTCAATCGCGGTGTAAAGAATTGAATAGTTGTAATGACATTCAATACTTCAAAGTGTAATGACAAGGGGCAAGATCGCAAAAAGAATCAGATTCAGGTATTCAGTAAGATGAGAGAAACCAAAAGAATCTGAAATTAAAATGTGTTCTAGGGATCAAATTATCTCATGGTTTGTCTCCAGCAATATATATAACTGGAATAGGAAAGGCAGATTCTGTTTTCTTAGGAAACACGTAGAAGGTCTTCAGAGTGATGAACAAAGATTTCTTTTAAAAGTACTGGCATGATACATGAATATTTTACAACATTCGTAAGAAATACGTGAAAAATATATACAGCATTAACAAGCTATAGAAAGTGTAAACGCACATTGCAACGTTGATGACAGATATATATCTTAGTTATGAGAAAAGAGGGATATTATAACAGTTTTTAGCTTCCTTCACGATTACAAAAGTTGATGACAAGCAATATACATATGGGTGGGTGGCTTTGAAACTAGAGGCTACAGGTTGGGACTTCTATATAAAACCTTTTTGCAGGATGTAAGAAAGTATTTATTTCGTGTAAAAGTAGTTCCTAATTGAAATTCGTTAAGAGAAGATAATATAATTCTAAATACATTCATAGTTTTAAGGAAAGGCATGTTAAGTTTCAATTGAGAGAGAGAGAGAGAGAGAGAGAGAGAGAGAGAGAGAGAGAGAGAGAGAGAGAGAGAGAGAGGAGAGAGAGAGAGAGAGAGAGAGAGAGAGAGAGAGAGAGAGAGAGAGAATTTTAAGCCATAAGGCGCTCACTCGTTAAGACTTGGAAAACACAAACATAAATCCTCTATGAATATTGCAGTTATAATTCTAATATATACCATTATAACAAACCACATAAGCACATTAGCAAAAGTAATATATTACATAAACTTTATTATAACAAAAAATAGACGACAGGTTAGCTTTCATTTTCGTTTTAGTATTAGAGTTTTCCAAGAATTAAACCAGCGTGTGATATCTGTCTCGTATAGATAATTATCTGAAACTCTGCTTAAACACGTGGGATATAATAAACTCCGGATCAGTGTTTAAAGTGATGATGAAACACATTAGAAATTCCAAAAATGTAAAATAAGGAAAATTTTTGTTGCGCTTTCTTCCCTCCAGGTAACACCCACGACCCATGTAAGATCAATTCCCTGGCAATTTCTCGCTTCTTTACCTGGCAAAATCATCATCATCCCCTCAGGATAGGAGTCGGTAGACCAATATGGCACCTCACTTTAGACAGAATATGTAGTCTAATATTCATAGGAAAAGTATATGTAATAAACACATTAGGGTGAATATCTATACACGTACATATGGATATGGGTGTAATAAACATATTAAGAGATCCGGTATTACGTCACGGACTCCTTTTTCTTAGTGAGGGTTTGGACAGTGCTTACTTTCGAAGAACTTTGATTTTGACAGTGTGGCCATTGCCCCCAGTGAATGCCCTTTCTAACCTCATACCTTGACGGGTTTCGAACCGATGACTTGACGAATCAAAGTAGTGTGATCTACCATCCGGCAATGCCGGCCACCATATTAAACATAGTAGGAGGGTCATGTATATTATCACTCCAAGTAAAATGTGTATAACACATTTTAGGAAGACTATGGCCCGATTTCTTAAACAGCGTAAACCAAGGATACCATATTGTTAGTAAGCTAGACACACACAAATGGATTTCATAAACACATCTGACGCGATTCTGTGTATGGCTAGGATCCTGCAAGGGATCCTAGCCATACACAGAACCGCGTCAGATGCGTTTATGAAATCCATTTGTGTGTCAAGCTAACTAACAATATGGTATCCTAGGTTTACACTGTTTAAGAAATCGGGCCATAGTCTTTTCATAGATTTAAAGGAAAAGACGTACACTAAAGACTTTGGGATGAATATGCATATTCATAATGAAGGTAAAATATGAATAGTAAGCAATTTAGGAGGAATTTGTATATTCATACATGAGGGAAAGTATTTGCAATTACTGCATTAGACAGAGTGTGTATACTAATATTAATGAGAAAATACGTGGTAGGAAAAGATTTAGGGAAGAATATGTATATCTTGAATATTTCAGGGAGATGTCTATCAATTCTTTAGAAAGAATTTACTGACAGAATATCTATATTAATACATTAGGGAGAATACGTACATTAATACTTCAGTAAGAATATGTATATCTACACTATACTATATGCATATTATGTATACTGAATACTAAAGGGAAAATATATATTTCAGAATATGAGATAGCATATAAAATTAATACTCTAGTAGTCTCCGTGGCTCAAGCGGTAGCGTCCGCGACTCTGAGGCGACAAGTCGAGGGTTCGCGCCCCGTCACGGACTGAGGTTAGCAAGGGCATGCACTCAGGATAACGATTACATCTGCCAAAACAAATCCTTCGCAAGAAGGTAACCGTCCTAATCCTTAGTAGAAAAGGGAGTTCGTGACGTAAAACCGAATCCATATAAAATTAATACTCTAATTTACCTACGGGAAAAGAATGCGGCATTTATATCATCTGCTACCAGATGAGAAAGAAAGTTCGAATCCTCTATTCTGCCACAAGAGGAGTAAAAGTGAGCCTTAGTTTTCTTTTCTGCTACTTATGGGGAAATAGAAAGCTGCCGTTCAAAGAAAGGAAGAGTTCTCCCCTCTGACGTCTGAGGGGAAGGGAAACGCTGGAAGTCTCTCCCTGGCTACCTAAGGCTACGTTTCCACTAGGCTGCAAAACGCTGCTTCTGTTTTTCGCAGCCTCTGCCTGAGTTTAGGTGATACATGTAATCCTATGGAGCTGTTTCCACTAGAGGCTGCGTTTCGCAGCTGCGAAACGCAGCCTCTAGTGGAAACAGCTCCATAGGATTACATGTATCACCTAAACTCAGGCAGAGGCTGCGAAAAACAGAAGCAGCGTTTTGCAGCCTAGTGGAAACGTAGCCTAAGCGGTCCTTTTAAAATATTGATTTTTCCTATTTCGTTTCGGCTAGACACTCAGTCTACCAAGCAGCTCAGGTGAAACGATACTGTATATGTATTAGGAATAATTTATATAATTGTGTGTGTATTAGGACGCCTACATATCGTAAATAAACTATCAATGTACAACGAGATGTAAAGGATATGGAATTAGAATTTTTTTTTCGGAGGCTAAATACTGTTTATTCTGTTACTGGTTAAATGTATGCCTAGTGTTCGTGAGTGTGTATATGTATTTTATTCACATACAGAGAAGGTATGCCAATAATCATTGACAGAAAAAAAAATATATATATATGTACATACATACATATATATATATATATATATATATATATATATATATATATATATATATATATATATATATATATATATATATATATATATATATTTATATATTCGTCCATGCATACGTATGCATTTATGGATTCTATATAAATATACATAAATAGATAGATAGATAGATAGATAGAAAGATGGGCAGATAGATAGATACAGACAAGTTTTTAATAGTGCATCATAAAAAAAAAACTCTTAAGTCTCGTATATGTATTAAGAAGTTTCTGAAAGCTTTGAGGGAGTCCCGTAATTTCTCAGTATTTATATAAAAAATCTAAATGTCTAATGTTCTACACTGAAAGCCTAAGACCTTCTGGCAATATGTAAATTTACCACTAATACGTGGGTAAGCAAGTAAGCTCTAAATAATATCTAAAGTACAAAAATTACACATTTCCTCTACCAAAAGCTTCACCACATCAAGCACTGGATTTACAAGCTGTACGAGGGGGTAATTGGATCAGTAACTACAAAGTACACCGAATATATTGTCCATTTTCAAAGACAAGATGAGCTGGATGACAACCCAACCAAACATAGCAATTGGATTAAATATAAGTTAAATTCTGCAGGAAAGCTCCTTGAAGACGGAGATGAGGAATATTTCAAAAGCATAGATCTAAATCAATGTATAAGAGAATATAAATGATAACCTGATGTTCTCTGCGTGGGAATAGGTAAGACATGCAAAGTTTTGTAATATTTAGGTGAAGGAGAGATGTCACGGTAAGAACAACGTGGTCGTATAAGAGATTAAAGAGCGATGTCTTGCATTCTACCGAACATAATCATGATGACATGTCAAATAACAGCCTAAAATAAAATGTAGATGATAATGGTAAGAAATGTGGTTAAATCTCTAGAAAATACTATTTAATACCTTTTCTCTTTATTTTCTACAATGATACGTGCTTTGAAGTACATCTTACACTATATTAAGCTGCCAAATTGATCTTGTCTTTTTATATAGGTAAGGACTGAGAAACTGGTACTGATGTCCTTAACCAGAACCTCTCTTGAAAATCAACAGTTCCACCAGTAACCTTACATATCCTTACGTATGCTCAGATAACATATTGAGCTAGCAAGGGTTGATTTTCAATGGGCGCCAGTAACGCTTCCTGCAGAACTCTACGAATATGGTGATAAAACTAACTAGGATGGTCTATTTCGTTATTAATCAATTACAAAGTACAAGAAAAGTTTGATTGTGTTTCGAAAACTTGTTTACTCAACTTCAAGAGCTACCAATCTGACTCTATAGTAACAATCGATGTAAGTTGTATCATTCAGTACTGCAGCTTGACATGCATAAGGTTTAGTGGGTCAAGGAATGACAATTTTAATCAATTTTGAGCATTTTTTTTACATGCGCAAGGTCATATGATGAATATCAAGAATTGCAATGATATATTTTTTTACTATGATCACTTTACATTAGTTATTACAGCCCTCGGATGGTTATCAGTTCATCACTTACTACTAATATCGTTAATGAGTGTCTTTTTGGGGTTGACACTTAAGTAGTTACTCGTATAATATGGAATCATTAACTCTTTGAACCACCGATGCCTTTTAATAATAACTGGTGATCAATAAACTTATTACGAGTTCTTCGAAGCATAAATCAAGGCACATATGATGTAGATATGGTAGTTACAGAATAGATTATTATTGTTGAATTTTAAACAGTTCACATATTAGGCATTATAGTCACTAGTATGCTTGTCAACTTCTTCATCTTCATCCTTGTTTATTTATAAATTTTTCGCCATGTCCTTCACCATCAACAGAACAACCACAGAGTATCGTGGAGCAGAGTCCCAAGGAGAGCAGTAACACACTTATATGCTCTTCCTACAATTAAATCAAACAGGGTGTATAACAGCTTCGTGGACAAGTTGTTGTTGGTTCATAATTGCCACTCATAATCAAATCTTCTGCTTTGATTCACAGCCAGGAGGTGAAGGAATATTTGGACATGTCATCTTACCATTTTTGTAGATCAGCAGGTGAAATTGTGGTCACAGTAATGCTTTCTATATCGAAGATGGAGCTGATGACGACTCCTCAGATTGAGCCTCTATATCACTTGAAAAGCCACCATCTGATATCATGTAACTGCGTTAGCTTCTAAGCTCCCAACCTTGATAGGATACTTAGAAGTCACTATCTGTATTCACCCCACTGTTGTTTTAAGTAGTCCATGCCTCTGTATGTCAGTGTATACATGCAGTAAGATACTATAATATCCTTGCTGCTTCTGTGTTCTTAGGAAAGAATGCATTTGTCAAAAAGCTGAAATACATATATGTTGTATCTGCAATATTATAAATTTTTATTGCTGCTCAAATTCTCGCATCCTTCATAGGTGCGACAAATATGATGGCATTTATCATATGTAATCAATTATATTACAGAAATTAAATCTACCAATCCAGAACAGGCTTTGACATGATCAGGATTAGGGATTGCTAAAGACTGTACTTCTACTATAGTATCCACTAATTTAACTGTTGATGACTACTATAGTATCCACTAATTTAACTGTTGATGACTCCGATTACTTTTTATTTATCGACAAAGTTTCATTAGATCGAAAGCCATATCATGATCCCTTTTGTTGTTTGATTTACATGTAAATTCTCTAGAGCTCTCATCAAGGCTCACTTTGACAAGCAGTATTGTAAATGCCCATTAACTGCAATCACTGAGTGAGAAACTACAGGGAAGTCATATCTTACATGGATTTCTTTTCTTTGCTGGTCTTTACTATCGCACAATCATAATTTAGATGGAAAAATAGTGAACTGTTCTCCAGAATTCACTTTCCAGGTTTTCAACGTTTATTTCTTCATGGGTTACCAAGGGTATATTATGTTAGATTTTATTCTATTCCATGAATACTTTACAGAGGTTACTTAATATTTCATTCTATTAACATAGTATTTTTTTTCTTTGGTACAAAATGTTTTGAAACGTATTTGTAATATTTCTTTTTGCTCTTATGAAGTTGAATAGTAATACTTGTTCAAAGGCCCTTTGGGAAATGAAAAACACGAAGGTGGAGGCATTCTTAATCCAGTCGCTCCATCCCATTTATTCGAATTTTACGACAAGCAAAGGAACACAGGATATGTATCATTGTCTCTCCACTCCACCTTAAAGAGCGAAGAGGTGAAGGACAGGGTGAACAGGTCTTTTTAAAGTTGTATACTTTGACTCAACCATCTCCTTTTCAGGGTGGATTAAGGCCACTGAATGCATGTATATAAAAGATCAAGTACTGAAAGAAATGTGGGGCTTTGAGAGCATCCATGATGGGAAGTCAACTACCTCCTGAATCCGGCAAATTTTAGTTATACATGGAAATACTTCAATCTTCTTCTGCCCCTATTCTCTTCTCTTCTCCACGCCTTTGCCGACGATTCTACCCTTCACTTTTCTAATTTTGCAGAGAATATCTGAGTGGGACACTCAAAATTTAGTAAAATATAATGCATCCAAGACACAATCTCTGGCATTCTCTTTATCTTCTTCTCTCCCGACAGCCCTATTGTTTTCGAGGCTAATGAAATTTACCCTCTTAGTTCTATTAACATATTAGGAATCCATATAGCCTCTAACTTGTCTTGGAGGAATAACATAATCCAAATCTCTAAATCTTCATCCAAAAACTTGAAGGTTCTGCCTCGTTTTTGTCATTACTTTTCCTCTTTACAGTTACTTAAACTCTATGAACGTCTTATCCGTCTCTGCTTAGAATACTGCTCACACATCTGGGGTGCTTCTTCTTTTACTTATCTCCTTGATAGGGTTGAATCTAAGGCAGTCAGACTCATTAATGATCCTTCTCTTACTTCTAACCTGGATTCTCTCTCTCTTCGACGTAAGGTATCATCCCTTTCTCTTTGCTATCACTACTACTTCCATCGCTGCTCCGATGAGTTGGTGAGTTGCTTCCCTCCTCCACTGCCGAAGCCGCGTAACATTCGCCAAGCGGCCTTATCTCACAGGTACTGTGTGGAGATTTGTAGCTTGTGGATTGGTCAGTGCAGCGACTGCTTCTTCCCATCTACCATCAGACTCTGGAACTCTCTTCCACCTTCTGTCTTTCCATATTCTTATGACCTCTCCTACTTCAAAAAATGTATCTATCGTCATCTCAGGGCCTAATCCTCCATGTCTCTAGGTCTTCTGTAATTTGATTATTTTTTCTCTGTCAATTTCCTTTGTGTAACATTACCTCATCTCTGCCTTGTCCTTAACATTTTTCTTTTCCTTCGTATTGGTGTTTTCTCATGCTCAGGCCTTTATTGATAAGGGCAGTTTATGCCTGTCCCGGTGTCACACTCATAAAAAAAATTCATTGTGTACGCAATGAAAAGAACTGATAAAATATATGCACCTCGAGGGCAGAAGTTTGCACATCCTTGTTCTAGAGCATGATCAGTACCAATTGCACAGAAAGTGACTAGCCAATTTTCGATAACTTTTCAATATGCAGTCTATAAGGGTTTAAGTTTTTGAGGTTTTTTAATTTGGAAAGGTACACTGGAAGTCAGACGGTTATGAGCAAGTAAGTATCTTGTAAAAGTATCAATATCGCTAATGTCCTTTAGTCCCATATCAATAGGAATCTGATTATCAACATTAGTTTCATGACGTTTCACTGAAATTTGAAAAAGGGGTTTGTCTTTTATTTTTTAAAAGGTCATACCATCCTCTGATGATACCTTTCTCTATGCATCATTCAAGACTTCTGCTCTAGTTTTTATATGGGTTAATACCCAAATATGTATACATTTTGGTAGAACGTGAACTAGGTATGGAGTGAATTAGGTGAGTTGTCTGTCCTTTGATCACATTTTTCCGCAAGTTCATATAGATCAGACTCAATCCAAGCAAAGTGTACTCAATGCTATTCAGTGTCAGATGTAATTGTGTATTCGCGGCATAAAAAGTTAAATTCTCGTGGACTAACTATCTGATCATCAAGATCTTTTCCAGTCATACGACGTTGTTTAGCTGGCTTAAAAAGGCCTATGTCAAGAAATGCAACCATTATTGTAGAAACACAAAATCTTACAATTACTATGTGGCTGCACGAGAACTTCGTAATGTTGCCGAATCACGAACAAGGGCTGATCTGATGGTATTCACACTGGTGTAACAAACCTCAAGGATTATGGAGATGAAGGAATATTAGCCAAGTCAAAGAGGTATGCTAACTATAGAAGACTGTTGCCGTGGTATCAATGTCTGGCGATTATCCTCCATCTGATGACATTCCAAAGTCACATCGAAAGTTTGCTGTGCTCTTGATCCTTATGGTCTAGCACACTGATTGGCCAAGGGCAAACTGATCTGACCTTTTGCAATGACGATTAAATGATAGCAATGATTTACTTCCACTTTGATGGTCAGACACGAACAATGTCATTTTCATGGAAATTCAACAAAGTACATTTCCATCTCAATGGACATATTTGTCAGTTGCTAATGTTTTATTTGATCTTATCATCACTGAAGATGGTATGCTCTTACAAGGTATGTATTAAGCAATCAATAAAAGCATTTTTTCATATGTCTTGGTCGCAAAATTTAAGTATTCAATAACTGACACTTTGGCAACCATCTTAACGAGCTTATAATGCCATCAAAGGTTCTAGGATACTAGGTTATATAGCTAAAATATTGCAACAGATTTTGTTTTCATCATCAAGATGTCTCAGGATTTATTATTTTTGCGACATTTACTTCCCTGCCACTGCTCTAGATAAGAGACTAGAATAAAATTTCTCACTATAATGAAATACATTTTCCGTTTGTAATTTGAAGAACATTTTCGAATCCCAATAGAAGGAGCCAAAAACTTTTGAATTATTTAAATACGTGATTGCATTTTTGATGTTCCAGTCACTATTTTCAATCCATACTGAGGAAAAGCTTTAAATATGCACTGATATTTAATGAGTAGGACAGAGTGATATTTTCAGATCTTTAGAGTGCAGTAGTGCCCTGTGTAATTTTGAGACTTATGTAGGAGGTTCCATTTATTTTGAGCGAAGTTGATTTTTAGCGGTCATTTTGAGCGAAACATTAAGAGTGAATGGTAATTTCCCCGAAGGTTAATTTTATGCGAAATATATACTTAAACTAACCTTACCAAACCTAGGTTTTTTTGTATTTACCCGTTGTGAAGGTAAGATTATTTGTACAAAAATATTTTAGATTTCTAGTATAAATGAATTTATCAACTTCGCTCTAAGCTTCTTTAAAAAACCAGTTTGAGGTTCGCTCAAACTGACATCACTTTATACGCATAGCTCAAAATGCACATAATTTTAACTTTGTTCAACTTGACTTTGCTCAAACGACTGGACACGAAAGAATAAATATAAAAAAAAAAACTTTCTCCAAGATATCAAGAAAAAAGTGAGTGGATCAGCTTTACATTTTACTATATATTTACTGTATCATGATGGAGTGTGGGTTAAACTTTGATTAGATTTAAGATACAGAACCCTTGTCCAAAGAATCCCAAAAATATTTGGAACCTGCAAACTTCTAAACCTACTCTATTCCATAGAAACATATTAAATTTTCAGGTGTCTAAGAAATAGTGATGCTTGCAAGTAATACAGACACACCTTTACTAAAGAAGCCTCGACCAGCGATAGTCACTCTACATTCTGGAAAGTCCTTGGGTCGAGCCTTAATGTTGGGCGATCTGTATGCATATCGAGAAGCTACATTTTACTTATGTCTCTATATCATGAATGTTACATATATACGAGGAGCGAGTAAGAGCCCCAAGGTCATAGGAGCTAAGCAGCCCAACATTAATTTTACATTATATTGAGAAACACATAATCGCAAGATTCCCATCGATTCCCAATATATACAATGAATCAGTACCATTATAGTCTTACGTAATTTTGAAAAACATATGCACTTGTTTTTTATATTAAGTACAATTCTATTCCTCTGGCTCTGATAAGCTTAAAAAGGTAACTTCTGTTTTCTTAGTGTTTATATGAATTTCATGTGGATAAACCACCTGGATCTACCTAAGGAGGGCCTTA
>JAXCGZ010008074.1:27500-30000 GCA_037179515.1 Halocaridina rubra
GGGTAACAAGGTACTCGAACTGCGCAAGTGCACACACACTCTTACACCTGGACTGACGGAACTCAGGTGAGTATGTGGATTGGAAAATGGTTATTGGTAGTACTACGGGTGGGGGCGGGGGACGGGAGATTATACACACAGGAGGGAGGGATGGTGAGGGGAAAGAGAGAAAGAGGCAAAAAAGGAGGCTTGAAGAAAAGAGAGTAATATGGGCGTCTATTTACTCTTCGTATTTTTCTTGCTTTCCTAAGTACCGGAAGGGCAAAGAGACAGGAGTAGATGTTGAGAGAGAGAGAGAGAGAGAGAGAGAGAGAGAGAGAGAGAGAGAGAGAGAGAGAGAGAGAGAGAGAGAGAGAGAGAGAGAGAGAGAGAGAGAGAGAGAGTACATAAAACGTACCTATTAAATATGAAAATTATGGTAAAAATTAGTGATACCTAATGAAAATTTTTAGAAACGTGATAAATCATTCATATATATATATATATATATATATATATATATATATATATATATATATATATATATATATATATATATATATATATATATATGTGTGTGTGTGTGTGTGTGTGTGTGTGTGTGTGTGTGTGTATACCGATATATATATATATATATATATATATATATATATATATATATATATATATATATATATATATATATATATATATATATATATATATATATATATATATATATATATATATATATGACAGTACAAGGGAATGAAATGAAGCATGCCTTAAAACTAAAGAAGAATAGGTTTTATCCCTCGCTCGCTCTAAACAATAGCCCTTTGCCTCTACAACCAGTAAAGACAACAGGGTATATCACTATAAACGGGAGGGGTGGTTTAATCCTGCTTAAATCAATGGCTGGTCAACAGTTTAAAGCAGACGACCTGTTAAAGTTATCTTTAACTGTGGCACCTATTTTGTATCAATGTTATTCTTGATACATCCGCATCTCTTCAACACGGATGTCGAAGGCATAAAGGAAAAAAAATATACATTGATATGGATTCGGTTTTACGTCACGAACTCCCTTTTCGACCAAGGGCTAGGACGGTTGCCTTCTTGCGAAGGACTTGTTTTGGCAGATATATTCGTTACCCTGAGTGCATGGCCTTGATACCCTCAGACCGTGACGGGGCGCGAACCCTCGATCTGACACCTCAGAGTCGCAGACGCTACCATTTTGCCACGGAGACTACAAAGCTAAACATTGATATACTACATGGTTAAAAGGGGACTAAGATGGTACTTACCAAAGAGTAATTATAAATGGAGTTATGAAGAGGTGTGATGATATGTACACAATTATGCTTAAATTGATGATGGCAAAAAAGGTTGACCATGCTTCATTTTGGCCACTGATTTCTAAAGAAAGATATCACTGAAAACGGATCGAAATTACTCACTTATATCACTAATTATAATAATTATTTTGTGTATTAGGTCTGTAGTTGCTAAATTAATCGTCTATATTTCTTTAAAATTAAAGAGGTAATGAGCTTATAGTCGTGTGTAATGTTCATATTACCAAATTTCATTTCCTCTGGAAAAGTTCAGTTACTTTCAACTCCAAAAAATCAGTATTAATAGAACCGACACAAGTCTCAATTTGGGGGTACACATATAATGAAGAAAAAAATTGGTAAACGATTTAACACTGTTGATAACAATCTCTCTCTCTCTCTCTCTCTCTCTCTCTCTCTCTCTCTCTCTCTCTCTCTCTCTCTCTCTCTCTCTCTCTCTCTCTCTCTCTCTCCCTATATATATATATATATATATATATATATATATATATATATATATATATATATATATATATATATATATATATATATATATATATATATATATATATATATATATATATATATATATATATAATACTGCACTAAATGGTGGGAAAGCCCATCTGTGAAACAACACATATAAAAAATAACGCTATATTTCAGGTTCTAACTGGACCCAAAATATAGAGTTATTTTTTCTGTTGCATATATATATATATATATATATATATATATATATATATATATATATATATATATATATATATATATATATATATATATATATATATATATATATATATATATATATATATATATATATATAATTATAAGCCATTTTCCCCTTAGAAGTGGAGTGGCTGAATCAAGGCAAACTGCTCTGGCTTTTTGATGGGAAAATACAGAGGAGCGGATTCCCAGTCCCTCTCTCCTCCCCATATAGTCGACTTTTATGACACGTAGGGGAACACGGAGGAAGTATTCAAGACCCCCTCCCGCAAGGGGATAGTTATATCTATGAGTAAAAAGTAAATATGGATTTCTCTTCACAAAGGTGAGATTCTGTACAGCTCTTTCAATCAGAATATTTATTTTCCTCTACCACGGCGACAACTTTTAGTTTTCTCTTATTATGACATAAATTATATAATTTGGATATTCAATTGCGAATGCATAATGGAAATGATAAATATGAGTAA
>JAXCGZ010008074.1:37500-47500 GCA_037179515.1 Halocaridina rubra
TTGAATGTATATTTTAGGAAATGGAGGTATAAGTTTGTTGATTGTAGTTGGTAAGGAATATGGAAATGTGTTAATCAAAAGAATTATGAAAGATACCGAAAGACTGATTGGGGAAGAACAGTGTGGGTTCAGGAGAGGAAGAGAATGTGTGCATCACGTGTCTGTGGTAAGACTGGTGTGTGAGAAGTTCTTAAAGAAAAGTAGGGTCACTTTTTGGATTTTTATGGGCTTAGAGAAAGCATATGGCAGAGTTGATAGAGAGGGGTTGCAAACTGTGTTGTGAATGTATGGAATAAGTGGAAGCTTGCTGAATGCGGTAATGAGTTTTTGCATAAATATTAGAGCATGTGTGAGAGTCGGGAATGGCATGAGTGATTGGTTTGAGGTGAATGTAGGGTTATGTCAAGGTTTTGTAATGCCGCCATACTTGCTTAATGTGTATGTGGACTGCGTAGTAAGGGACGTAAATGAAAGTATTAGATAAAGGCTTGGAATTAGTGGTTGAGTATGGAAGATTGTGGAAATGAAATCAATTGCTATTTGTGGTTGACACAACACTGTTAGTCATAGTCATAGTCATAGATTTTATTGCCAAATATTTAGTAAACATACAGGAATACATATGTACATTATATTCAGAGGCACTAGCCTGCTGAGCAAGAGCTCCTTGGCAGGTAGTTTAATATACATTTCACATAATTTAAAGTATGATGGCTGATACTGAATATGAACTGGAAAGAAGGATATTGCAGGTGAATATTGGTAAAAGTAAAGCCATGAGATGCATGAGGAGCTTAATATTGGCATATTGAATGTAGGAGTAAATGAGGAGTTCCTTGAAGAAGTTGAGAGTTTTAAATATCTGGGGTTGCATGTATCAAGGAATGGACGAGTGGACGCGGAGGTAAGTCATAGAGTGAAGAAAGAGAGTAAATGCCTTGGTAGGATGAAAATTTTAATGAGAAATAGGTATTTGAATGCAAAGAGATTAGATATGTGAAAATGTCACTGTGCCGACAGCATTGTATTGCGCAAAGACTTTGAATGCAAGAGAGGATGAAAAGAAAGGGTTGAATGAAATGGACATGAGGTGATTGAGACTTGGTTTGGACACATGGAAAGAATAAGTGATGAATGAATAGCAAAGAGTGTGTGGTTTGCAGAAGTGGTTGGAGTTAGGCCAAGAGAAGACCAAAAATGAGATGGATGAAAAGGGCACGGGATGCACGTGGAATATCAACAGGGAAGAGATCTTGCAAGAGATAGGAATGAATGGAGGAAGATTGTGCATAGATGATTATTATGATAATAATAATAATAATAATAATAATAATAATAATAATAATAATAATTATAATAATAATAATAACAATAACAATAACAACAACAACAACAATAATAATAATAATAATAATAATAATAATAATAATAATAATAATAATAATAATAATAATAATAATAATAAAACCATTATTTTCATTATACATTGGGTATTCTGTTAAAAATCTAGGAGTACACTTATAAGTAAAGGTCAAGGTAAAGGTTGCTGGGTTTCAGTTTCGATATCCATCTAAGAAGCTCCTCAGAGCGTCAGCCGGGGCAAGCCACAGCAGTAACTCTCCAGTAAATAGCTTAAACTCTCGGCCTTGGATGGGAACCAATCTGCTGACCTCGTGAATGGGAAGCCAGCGTGTTACCACTGTACTAGCCAGATGACATGGGGTAAAGGGATTTCTTGCACCTGCTAGCCCAGTGAACTGTAGTGTACAGGTGTACGGGAGTTTCCACATGATCAAGCGGTGGGGTAAACCAGCTACAGCTGTCGGTCCTCATTATGGAATAGCCTTGCCCGCCTACCTTGTGGATGACCCAAGCAGGGTGGCAATGGGGAAATGTAGCAAGAGTAGTTGAGGTATGTATGGATCATGGTGATTGCGTATTTCTTGGCTCGGCCACCCCTCTAAAAGAGGGAATGGGGCTTTGTATATATATGTATGTAGGTATGTATCTATGTATGTATGTATGTATGTATGTACTTAAAACGTTAATAAAAACACATTATCGTATGTGGCAATAACTGAAACACATAACTGTCCGTTACCTGGATTAAAATCCAAAGCACTGCTAACTAAGGCTACTTTCACATCAAAGTGGCACGTCGCACGTGGCATGCCACGTGCGACATGTCACTTTGGTGTGAAAGCGGTCTAAGTATGTTAACTGATATAACAGATAACAGTGATACCAAGGCCCGATTTCTTAAGCAGTGTAAACCTAGGATACCATATTGTTAGTTAGCTAGATACACACAAAAGGATTTCATAAACGCATCTGACGCGGTTTTGTGTATGGCTAGGATCCCCCCCATGGGGGATCCTAGCCATACACAGAACCACGTCAGATGCGTTTATGAAATCCATTTGTGTGTGTCTAGCTAACTAACAATATGGTATCCTAGGTTTACACTGTTTAAGAAATTGGGCCCAAGTTTTTTAAGGTCTTCAAAGGCACAGTTGCTAACACCCTTATATACTCGTACACTGATGGTTTGTAAAGTACACTTCGTAAATCTTTTCAAGGGGATATATATCTTTCCTCTCTAACACCACTACACTCTCAATTATACAAAATCACACATTTATATCGCATTAGTGGTAGATATGACCCACGACGATAAATAATTGAATATTCTGCTATTACTCCCCATGATTAAAAGGTCAAGGTGACGATGTTACAGTCTATCGTCTGAATTATTGCCGCTTGCTTTCTCTAGACAACGCCAATTATACATGTATTGTTCGCTAAATGTGATACACAGAAGCTACATATAAATGTAGCTACACATATGGCTAGAAATCAAAATCATTCTGGTATTTTGACAGCGGTTCACACAACCATATGGGATAACTGCGTCTCACAGGGCTTTTGGAGACTAGTATTACGGCCGACTGCACTTCCAGACACTAATTTTCTCTGCTGATCCGGGTGTAGGACCTGAAAAGAGTGGCGCTGGCTTATCCCCCCAATGGCTGGATTAAATCAAATTATTCTGCTATTTTGACAACTGTTCCCACAACCATATGGGATAACTGTGTCTCACAGGGCTTTTGGAGACTAGTATTACGGCCGATGCACTTCCAGAAACCAATTTCCTCTACTGATCCGGGCATGGGACCTGAAAAGAGTGGAGCTGGCTTATCCCCCCAATGGCTGGATTAAACCAAATTATTCTGCTATTTTGACAAGTGTTCCCACAACCATATGGGATAACTGTGTCTCACAGGGCTTTTGGAGACTAGTATTACGGCCGATGCACTTCCAGAAACCAATTTCCTCTACTGATCCGGGCATGGGACCTGAAAAGAGTGGAGCTGGCTTATCCCCCCAATGGCTGAATTAAACCAAATTATTCTGCTATTTTGACAAGTGTTCCCACAACCATATGGGATAACTGTGTCTCACAGGGCTTTTGGAGACTAGCATTACGGCAGACTGCACTTCAATAAACCAATTTTCTCTACTGATCCGGGCGTGGGACCTGAAACGAGTGGAGCTGGCTTATCCCCCAATGGCTGGATTAAACCAATCATTCATAGGTTTCAAACTAGGATACAACACCAAAGGACAAGAAGAGTTCAAGGTCGAGTCCAAATATCAGCCAATATTGCACTTAAAAAGTACTCTCCCACGTGTGCGAATGTGTATTCCTTCATTAATATCCTAACTTTTTCAGTTAATTATTTCTCCATAAAAAAGTAGAAAGTTTTACTCTTAATGTGAATTCACTCCAACCAGGGTTTCTCAAACAGGGGTTCGCGAACTCTCAAGATTCTGAGGAAGTTTTCTAGGGGTACTTAGATGGCTCACGAAATATTATTTTAAACAAATTCTTCTAAAGTGCTTGTGATGTCGATGCTACTGCTTAGTGAAATCATTATAATTTAAATCATTTTTATATCCATTGCAGCAGTACCAATGTATATAGAATTAGGTGTATTATATGACAATTCCATATTCGGTGTCAGATTAATGGGGGTTACGGGTAAGATGGCTTATAGCTCGGTGGGTACTTAACGGGAAAAAGTTTGAGAACCCCTTCCTTAGACTGTATTTTGGGAAGAACAGTTTTCGACTACCTTTTCCTAAGATTATGTGTAATTATGTTATTTCGTTATCTTCTGATCAGATCAAAGGATGGCTGATCTTAAAGTGTTCAATGCACTTTTACAAAGATATGGTCGTAAGAGCAGAGCTGACATAGGCTGCTGATAGGTGCCAACGCGATGGAAAGAAATCTTGATAATAAAAAAAAAATCCTGTAATACGATAAAAAAAAGAAAAAAAAGCATTTTGGTGTTCTTTACGCAGGAACTGCAATGAGAGAGAGAGAGAGAGAGAGAGAGAGAGAGAGAGAGAGAGAGAGAGAGAGAGAGAGAGAGAGAGAGAGAGAGAGATATATATATATATATATATATATATATATATATATATATATATATATATATATATATATATATATATATATATATATATATATATATATATATATATATATATATATATATATATATATATATATATATATAGAGAGAGAGAGAGAGAGAGAGAGAGAGAGAGAGAGAATTTAATCTGGAGCTTGAATGTGACTATTAAAGGGGTGAGCAAAAGGGCCGTACCTCTACACATGCTAAAGATAGGGGTAGGGGGGATATGAAAGGGGAAGGAGAAGGGGGGGAAAGGATAGGAGAGTCTCTCCTTTTAGATTATTCACGATCCTACACTCACTCGGTATCAACCTATGCTCCACACGATTTCACACATCTCGCTTCCTTCTCTTGGTAATCTAAAGCACGGACGCACGCACGTACAACGACCTGCAAGCCTAAGGCCGCTTTCACACCAAAGTGGCACGTCGCACGTACCATGCCACGTGGCATGCCAGTTGAAAACGAACATCCGGAAATATATGAAACCTTTCACACAGAAGTGGCGTGACACGTCCCATGTGCGACTTGGGACGTGTAACGCCACTTCTGCGTGAAAGGTTTCATATATTTCCGGATGTTCGTTTTCAACTGGCGTGCCACGTGGCATGCCACGTGCGACATGCCACTTTGGTGTGAAAGGTGCCTAAGGGGCATGTCACAGTGTGGGGTTTTGATAGGTTACTACCACATCACGAAGTACAGTGGGAGTAATTTCGTACTTATACGGGAATAATATGGAATATGATCTAATATTTTTTCCAACCACTTCCAGTTCTTGCAACATTTTTCGTTATCAGCGTGTGGATGCGCGTGAGGACTTTTAAATGCTGAAATAGAACATAAAGTTCTTAGTTGTTCTCTTATATTCTAACTATAATATTTTGTTCTAGCCATCTAGAGCGCTTAAATCATAATTTTGTATCTATTGTCAGCAGGAGATAGCTTTGTAGAATGTAACGTCATGACTATACATGTGTGTGATTACCTAATTGTGATTACCTAATTGTGTTTACGGGAAAGAGCCCAAAGCTCGTATCTTCCCGTCTCCTGATCGGTTCCATTTTATACTTAGTGATACTTATCATACCTGTCCTTAAAACTATGGATTGAGATAGCATTAACTACCTCCTCGCTTAGCGAATTCCAATTATCAACTACTCTTACACTGAAAAAGTATTTCCTTACATCCTGCGAAGAAGTTTTCTTACGAAGCTTCAAACTATGACCTCTAGTTCTAGAGCCAGCCATATCAAAATATCGATCCCTATCCACTCTATCATAACCATGAAGGACTTTAAAGACTGTCACCATATCCCCCCTCACTCTTCTAGCTTCGAGTGATGGTAAGTCTAATTCCCTCAGCCTCTCATCATAACTGAGATTGCGTATTTCTGGCACCAGTTTCGTGGCATGTCTTTGAACTTTTTCAAGCTTAGCTATGTGCTTTTTCAAGTGCGGATTCCACTTGAAAAAGCACATAGCTAAGCTTGAAAAAGTGTGTGTGTGTGTGTGTGTGTGTGCGCGTGTGTGTGTGAAACATTTTCCCTTTGGCCGGGAATCGAACTTAAAACGCAGAATCTGTGTGCCAGGCATAAATGTCTGGCAAAACTAATACCGAGCAAGTAATGAGTACTGTACTTAAATAAAAGAAGACAGACAGAGAGGTCATATGAGAGAGATGTTACGAGGAGAGCTTAGAAAAATCCTAAGCTTCTCCACAGTTTTGTCAGAGGGAAAACAAAGGTCAAACAATTAGATTTAAAGTTGGAAAATGCAGACGGAAGCAACACTGACACAGATGAGGAGATCTGCGAAGCACTGAACAAGGAGTTTCAGTCATAAATTGCAGTGCAAAATACTTCACATCTCTCTGCAATTATGAATCTGTTCATTCAAGTCCCTCACATAACACGTCACATCTAGAATAAGGAGTTTTTAAGGAGGGTTACTTGAGGCTCAACATTTCTCGAGTGTTCAATCTCCAGTGTAGTAGGATCGAAATCTCTATGTTTCCTATTCATGAATTGCAGATAAATTTAACTCCTCTCCTTTTTTATTTTTGCAGCGGAGCACTTGACAAAAGAGGTGAATATGACAAGGTTGTGATGATGCCCTTGCTGCCTTAGGTCTTGATTATTGTTTTATGGTCATTCACTTAGTGTCTGCAGACAAAGGTATTAAATATGAAAAAAAATGAAAACTTTTTTTTGCAGACTAAGGTATTAAGTATGGATAAAATAAACCAGAACATAAGTTCAACTCTAAAACAGTCAGAGTTATTAAAACAGTCAGAGTTATTAATTTCTTGAGTTTATATTACTTTGAAACAAGGGAAGAATCTGAAACCCCGATTTATATCTAATGTTAGCCTCAAAGTGATGTTTTTATGGAAAAATCAACCAATCCGATCACTAATCTCTCAGAGGCAAGTGAGAAACCGTGGCTCCCCCATATAAAGATGGGAAAAGCTTCCTATAAAGGAGTGAAAGCAGGCTAATAGGCCTTGTTTCTTACCCTCTCATTATGCCAGGATCATATAGATTGGCTCTAAAAGGTGACGGTGGTTGTTGTTGGTGTTATTACTTATGAGAAATATGGAATGGGAACTTGGCTTTTATCAATACCAGAGTCGAAAAGGATGCTATTCTATCGTAGACTCCCATATATTAATGCTGCATGCACTGAGAATGCCTGGATGATGTGGGATAAACACACGAAGGATGCCAATACCTTGCCCTTATTATCCTGATATGACCTTGGCTAGTTACTACTTTAAATATCGGATTAAACAAGTATAAAGTGTCACATTGAAAAACAGAATTTTATACAATAATAACATAAGCGATCAATAAAGTGTTAATCCAGAATAAATAAATAAGGAAGCTATTATGCTTGTAGCTTGCATCTACATTGAGATAAAGTATTATAAAGTTGTCAATATGGTGTTAGGATTATGAAAAAAGAGAACATGATTTTAAGAGTTCTTCATTGATTTAATTAAGGAAAACTATATCGGAATGTGACACATGCACTTCAGACGGTGCGGTATTCATGACGTATTTTCTCACCTTGACCTTTTAAAAATTGGAAGCAGGACAGAAAAGAATTCATTAAAATGCAGCCACGAACAACATTTCTTTTGACATTATCGGTGATAACTAGATCATTTATCGACTTCAGAAACATCCTTGACTTCTGGGAATCGGTGCTTTAACATTTTGACTGTTTCAGGAAAGCATTTGGAATAGATAATCAGTAGCAAAATGCTTACATATGACGCATAAATGCAACAATATAAAATCAAGTAAAAATTTCTTTAAAAAGTCATCTGAAGCATAATATCAGCATCAGGACATTAAATGATAATTCAAATTCAAATTCAAATAAAAAAAATATAAATAAACACACACACACACACACACACACACACACACACACACACACACACACACACACACACACACACACACACACACACACACACACACACACACACACACACACACACACACACACACACACACACATATATCATTGAAGATATTCTTCCTGAGAGTAGAGGCACTGAGGACATGAGGAGGAACTATCCGAAAGGAGATTACATCAAAATGAATGAGCTTTTTGCAGTTATTGACTGAAGAACCTTATTTTACAACAAATCTGTACAAGAAATGTATGACATCTTTTGTGAGAAATATGGGAAGATAGTAGATTGCTGCATACCTGTCACCAAAGTAGGTGTAATTCATGCCAGAGAGAAATGGTTCGATAATGGGTGTAAAAGAGCTAAGGAGTGGAGAGACAAATGCTGGAAAAGGTATAGGAGGAGAAAAAACATAAATGCCTGGCAAACCTACAAAGAGCAAGAAATGACTACCTAAGTAAAAGGAGAGAGGCAGAGAGAGACTATGAGAGGGACATCACCAGGAAGGCTAAAGAAAATCCCAAGCTTTTCCACAGCTTTATCAGAGGAAAACTGAAGGTAAAAGAACAGGTTTTAAGGCTAAAGAGAGCGGATGGAAGCATCACTGAGACGGATGAAGAGATCTGCAAAGAATTGAACAAGGAGTTTCAGTCAGTATTTACAGTAGAAAATACCCCACCCCCTCAGATTGCAGTGATAGAAGCTCAAGGGCCGGTATTAGAGAACATCAACCTTACAGCCACCTTCTTGCCTCTTCCAACAAGTTTTTGATCTTTCCCATCTCTTCCTGTGTTCTGTATCATCTAATGAACACTTCTTTGAATTCTTGAAGGTCTTTTAGACTTTTTTTTCTCAACAATATTTCCCTACATGTTTCCCCTCTCTCAAAGGTTACTTTTGTTGGTCTCGGCTTTCCTTCCCTCGAATATTTACCTAGTTGGTGTATGATTACAATATCCTCAGGACCACATACTACTCCAAGCTTTCTTATCCGGTCTACAACCCTAGCTTTATTTTCTTCAAGTCTCCCCTGCCATGTTGGCTCCTGGGATTCGCTTATGCCTGAGATTACCACTGTCTTCTCCTTATCAAGTGCCTGTCTGATGAGTGGGTTTGCCCTTTCCATCACAACATCTTTCATTTTTTCGATTACTGTCTCTTTATAGTCAACTGTTTGTATGTTTTCCAGTGCCACCACCTTTACAGCCTCTTTTACTGCCACATTCCCCTTTAGTGCATCAGCAAAGGAAGTTTTCATGGCATCATTTTCCATATTCAGCTCCTGGAACTCTTTTCTGAACTGTTCAATGTTTTCCTTAATCTGGACATTCCAAGCAGCAATCTCGTCTCTCTCAGAAGAGAGCAGTGAACTAACATCTAATTCCTTTAGGTTGTCATTCAGCTGTTTGTTTTTATCTTCTTGTTTAGAAATTCTAGATTCTAGTTGACTTTTTTCCCCTTCCAGCTTCTTTATTCTTTTTTCTAGTTCCTTTCTCTCCTGCCCTTGTGCTTTATTTGCTTCCTCCAAAGATCTTATTTTCTCTCTGAGTGTTTCATTCTCTTTCATTTCTCCATCCATATTCCGAATTTTTTTCATCAAGGCTTATAACCATTGCCTCTAAATTCTTGATTTTCTGTTTAAGTCACCTAATGGCTACCCCTCCTACCGACCCATGGATGGGGGAGGTTTGGGACAGAGATGGTCTCATTTTTATGTTCTCCCTCTCACAGAATATAGAAAGAGGAAGAGAAAGAGGAAAAAAAAAGAGAAAAACTTTTATTTAAGCTTCACACAGAATTTTTATATCTCCATATAATTGCTATTTAGTGACTCAATTTATCTCTTTTCTGGTAACACACATCTTAACTTAAGATGTGTGTGTGTGTGTTTATTTATATTTTTTTTAATTTGAATTTGAATTTGAATTATCATTTAATGTCCTGATGCTGAACTTATGCTTCAGATGACTTTTTAAAGAAATTTTTACTTGATTTTATATATATATATATATATATATATATATATATATATATATATATATATATATATATATATATATATATATATATATATGTATTATATATATAT
>JAXCGZ010008075.1:0-2500 GCA_037179515.1 Halocaridina rubra
CTTCTATGGATTCGGTTTTACTACACGAACTCCCTTTTCTACTAAGGGATAGGACGGTTTCCTTCTTACGACGGACTTGTTTTGGCAGATGTAATCGTTACCCTGAGTGTATGCCCTTACTAACCTCAGTCCGTGATGGGGCGCGAACCCTCGATATATCTATCTTTTCCTTCTGTTTATACCGTTTTTCTTTTCCTTCTATAAATCCCTCCTATCTTTTCCTTCTAAAAATCCCCCTTTGTTTTCCTTTTATAAAACCCTCCTTTCTTATCTTTCTATAAATTTCCCTGTGTTTTCCTTCCATAAATCCCCCTTTCTTTTCATTCTATACATACCCCCTTTGTTTTCCTTTTATAAACTCCTCCTTTCTTATCTTTCTATAAATTTCCCTGTGTTTCCCTTCCATAAATCCCCCTTTCTTTTCTTTCTATAAATCCCCCCTTTGTTTTCCTTTTATAAATCCCTCCTTTCTTATCTTTCTATAAATGTCCTTTTTGTTTCCCTTCCATAAATCCCTCTTTCTCTTCATTCTATAAATCCCCCTTTGTTTTCCTTTTATAAAACCCTCCTTTCTTATATTTCAATAAATTTCCCTTTTGTTTTCCTTCCATAAATCACCCTTTCTTTTCCTTCTAAAAATCCACCTTTGTTTTCCTTTCATGAATCCCTCCTTTCTTATATTTCTATAAATTTCCCTTTTGTTTCCCTTCCATAAATCACCCTTTCTTTTCATTCTATAAATCCCCCCTTTGTTTCCGTTTCATAAATCCCTCCTTTCTTTTCTTTCTAAAAATCTCCCCTTTCTTTTCCTTCCATAAATCCCTCCTTTGTTTTCTCCTTCTATAAATCCCCCTTTTTTTCCAGAATTTATAATTTTCTTTCCCTCTCATTCCTAGATCCTTAAATTTCCTTTTACTCTCGTTTCAGTCATGTTCTGTTTGTCAAAATTTTCCTCATAAATCACTTTCGTTCATTCTCTAGATTTCTTTCTGCTTGCCAATATTTTCCTTATTTTCCTCCCTGTTTCCCTAAATCTTTCAATGCCTCATTTTTCCTCTTTATAATATTTTTTGCCTATCTTAAATTTCCTTTTAAAATATTTTCATTTTTTTCTGTCTTCAAATTCTCTTTTCTTTCCAGAATTTTTCATTTTTCCCCTCGTATCTAGATGAATTTCCCTAGATTTTTGGTGCAATCAATGCATTTCCTGCGGTGATTTTTCACCGAAGCCTGTCCTGTTTGTTTAAATTTTATTGTCCTCTCAAATTCTTCTTCTTTCTTTCTCTTGCAGTCCTTTATTTCCTCTTGTTTTCCTTTCTAGTTTCAGCCATTTTAATGTCTGTCATTCTCTTATTTTTTTATTTTTTTATATTCATGCTCCCTCAGTTTATCTCATGACTTTTTTTTCCATCTGTGATTCGTCCACCGTTTTATTACCATCTTAGTTCAATACGGCTAATTGAAGAGATCTCGTATTTTGCATAAAAGTAATTCCCCGTCTCTTTTCTCGTTTATATAGAAGATGATCGAATCTGTTCATTTACAAAACTATCTTTTTTTTTCAAGAAAAGCCTGCTAGAACCGTTGTATACATAATATTGATCATCGTGATACTTATAGCTTCAACACCGTATCCTCAATTTCTAAATTTAATGTACTTCTCTCTCTCTCTCTCTCTCTCTCTCTCTCTCTCTCTCTCTCTCTCTCTCTCTCTCTCTCTCTCTCTCTCTCTCTCTCTCTCTCTCTCTCTCTCTCTCTCTCTCTCTCTCTCTCTCTCTCTCATCAGAGTCTAAGGTTTTCATCCTTTATTTTGCTCTCTATTCCCTTCTTGTCTGGAAACTTAATAACCCTCTAATGACGAAGGCGTATTTCCCCCTCCCCCGTTGTTTCCATCTGTCAGGTTGAATCATCTCAACATATCCGATAAGGACGAGAATCTTACCTTATCACTATTGGAAAGCAGCCTCTACGGTCTCTGATCAGGGACTAATTTCCTCTCGTTAATGCCAAAGAGGCACTTTCGATCAACAATCAAAAATAAGTCTTGTGATGTATTATGTTTGAGGCGAAGATAGAAAGAGTCTTTGACACTATTTGTCTTTATAATCGTTGTCAGTTTCTCCTTTTTTGTCTTCATTTTGTTGTTCGTATGTGAGACACGAAAAATAGTAAACTTCTATTTTATTGTGTCTGGAAACTCTGTCTAATGAACATATATAAATATATATATAATACTTTATTTCCATTTCAATACAATGGGTATTCGTCAGCCAGGGTAAGCCCCAACCCCCCACTGTGGTGTCCACCCACAGCAGTTCCTGCCAGTAAACAGCTTAAACTCTCGGTCTTGGACGGGAACCGATCTTTCGACCTCATGAATGCGAAGCCAGCCGCGTTACCACTGTACTAGCCAGCAGGAAGTATTCGAAACAGAGATCCGATAGTACCATTATTATATCCATATAAACAGAATTTTTTGTCCGTGTGCTTATTCGTGTCA